>JAOTOM010004488.1:162500-315200 GCA_034440615.1 Ashinkailepas kermadecensis
ACTGATTATTCCCCAATTCGCGCGTCCTGCTACCCCTCCTATGGATATCTAGAGCCTTCTCCTTCAGTCCTACGAGTATATCAAGAGGGTATTTTAGCTTTATAAGCGTATCTATAAAAAAATTGATTTCCCCATTCAGGCGATCGGGGGAGCAAATCCTGTAGGCCCGCAGGAAGAAGCCTATGACCACCCCTCTCTTTGGCCTCATGGAATGGCCTAAATAGAAGCGTAGGATATCGTTCCTATTCGTTGGCTTACGGCAGACACTAAAAAGAAGTTCTTCATCAGTCCTATCTAACAGTATGTCCCAAATGGAAGTTTTCCGTTCTGTTCCGTCTCAGTGGTGAACTGTATGTATGGATTGATGTTGTTTAGTGTGTTCACGAGTGCATCTAGGTCAACATGCTGTGGTAACATTACGAAACAGTCATCGACATACCGGACCCAAAAACACTTGCTACCAACTATTGGGCGGAAGTAGTCAACCTCTAGCACCTCCATGAACAGGTTGGCTAACACAGCGCTCAGCGGAGAGCCCATTGCCAAACCCTCTATCTGCCTAAATTCTGCACCCTCGAACTCAAACGCACCGAATCTAACACAATGCTCAACTAGCTGGATGAAATATCTTCTCGGCAAGGGCAACGCGTCATTATCAGCCAAGTCCAGCATCAGTTTGACTGCGTCCATTGCCCCGGTAATCGGCACATTTGTAAACAACGATTTCACGTCCAAGCTGGCCATCTTCTTCCCCCCAACAGATATTTACTTAACTCTTTCCGAAAAGTCCCCCGAATTTTTGACATGACTGTCACTGATTATTCCCAGAGAGGCTGATAAAGGTTTTGCAAGCACCTTCACTAGACGATGTGGGGCTCTGCCTATCCCCGATGTGATAGGGACCCCTGGCTTATGCGTCTTAGGCAGGCCTCGCATCTGGGGTGACCTAGGATTCTCCTCATGTCATGTCATTACTGAACGATACTCAGAGGTGCACAAGATACTCCGTTCCTTGCAGCGTGAACTGTGATAATAATCTCTCAGAACTTCCAAATTGGTATCCAAATATGACCCCTCCCCCACTGTTAGCTCTTCCAAGCTCGCTTGGGAAGCCTCCATCTCACACACGTTCTGATCCCTGCTCCCCTCTCCCAGCTCTCCTGAGAAGCCTCCGTCCCACACACGTTCTGATCCCTGCTCCCCTCTCCCAGCTCTCCTGAGAAGCCTCCATCTCATACACGTTCTGATCCCTGCTGCCCTCTCCCAGCTCCCCTGAGAAGCCTCCGTCCCACACACGTTCTGATCCCTGCTCCCCTCTCCCAGCTCCCCTGAGAAGCCTCCGTCCCACACACGTTCTGATCCCTGCTCCCCTCTCCCAGCTCCCCTGGGAAGCCTCCATCTCACACACGTTCTGATCCCTGCTCCCCTCTCCCAGCTCCCCTGGGAATCCTCCGTCCCACACACGTTCTGATCCCTGCTCCCCTCTCCCAACTCCCCGAGAAGCCTCCGTCCCACACACGTTCTGATCCCTGCTCCCCTCTCCCAGCTCCCCGAGAAGCCTCCGTTCCACACACGTTCTGATCCCTGCTCCCCTCTCCCAGCTCCCCTGAGAAGCCTCCGTCCCACACACGTTCTGATCCCTGCTCCCCTCTCCCAGCTCCCCTGAGAAGCCTCCATCTCACACACGTTCTGATCCCTGCTCCCCTCTCCCAGCTCCCCTGGGAATCCTCCGTCCCACACACGTTCTGATCCCTGCTCTCCTCTCCCAGCTCTCCTGGGAAGCCTCCGTCCCACACACGTTCGGAATCGCTCGTCGAAGGTGGTAAATACTCCATTGTTTATTTTCAACATATTCCGTTTCCCTTTCCGCGCCACTCGCCTGCTGTCTATTTGTGTGTTTGATCAGTGCTGTAACATCTCACAAGCTTGGTTGATCTCTTGCGTCACTCGCCTGCTGTCTATTTGTGTGTTTGATCAGTGCTTTAACATCTCACAAGCTTGGTTGAACTCTTGCGTGCAAGGCATGACAGCTTATAACAGTTTTAAAAAATAAACGCACTTCCTGACATCCCATAAACCCCATTGACGAGTATCCACCATCGGGGCAGTAAGCACGTGAAAATGCCATCAGTACCGGGATTAGCAATGAATGCATTTCCTGCCAGTCAAATATCGCGGCGCCCATTGGTTATCGGTTCCATGTCGTCCCAAGCGACGCGTGAGGCGAGGTCTGGTCATACATTGCGCCAGTACATCGTCGGTAGCATGGTTGACAGCTGTACTGTAATAAGCGCGGCATCTCTGCCATCGACAGCGACGACGACCATGGGCGTAGGAACCTGAGGAGGGGGGGGGGGGGGTGTCGGATCGGAGCATCCAACTTCGGACAAGCTGAACACTGACCCTGGGGGCGTTGTGTGCAAATAATCGACATCAAAATAGCTCTTGCCTACCCCACACTTTAAGAAGTTCCTCTTATGACGACGACATCGGCGGAAAAGCACTGTGTTCCAAACCCTGACAATCACTGATGTCTGCGAAGATACCTCTCTTGTCGGATGGCGACTATGACCATGGGTCATCCAATGGTGGGGCGGCCTGACAAAATGGCGATCATTGTCATGGATCTGAATAAGATTTAAACTGCTCCTAGTGAATTTGAATTGAAATTGTGTGAATGACAAGTCGCAAAGGTGTGAATGAGTCGAATGATGTCTTAGGTGTGAATGGAGTCTAAACCTAGGGATCCTTCCTCAGTCTTCGATATGGCAGCAGGCGGAAGCATTGACAGGGTATCGTATTGTTGTTGTCTTTTTCATTCGCCCAACTTTGGTTCTGTTTCATCCCAAATACAAATAATTTTGAGTACTCCGCAAATTGTCGCGATAATGCCATTCAAGGCATATTTGACATGGATGGGTTGAAACCTTACCAAGAGATGATATTTTTGCGGTGCTTTTATGCACTCTCATTTGATATGAGGTTGGAACTTAATATGGTAGATATTTGTGATGCCTCATGCTATATGGCAGGGTTAGGGGAAACCACACTCAAGCCAAGACAGGCTAAAACTTCGAAATTATTATATGTTTGGAAAACTGAACTCAATCGGCCAGCTCCACCAACCCAGCCCTGTAGTACTCCTTCTAGAAGGTACCCCTGGGCCTTCATCTATGCTACACTGACGATGTATCGTCAGGCATCCAATATTGCCGGCCATTCCGCTCCATAATCCGCGGACGACGGTGGGATAACGGACTAGTTGCCGATGGCTGGTACTGCTGGTACTGCTGGTACTGCTGGTACTGCTGGTACGACGGCTCTAGGCATCCGGTCTTTTCGCTACGACAAATTCGTTATCTCAGCTATATGTTGCGACATTTTTGTTACATAAAGACACAGACATAAAAGATCAGTGCAACTATGAGCCACAAGGGCCCTTCTTGGTTGCACTTTTGGACACTGAACCAGTTGCCCACCAAATCTGTATATCAGCCCTCCCTGGAATACAGAAAAACAAGCCCCCTATTCTTATAATGATTGTCTATGCCGTTTTTAAAGATGTTCAGTGTGTTGCTACTGACAATGGTTCCTGGCAGCTGGTTCCAGTGTTCGACTACCCTGTTGGTGAAGAAAGACTGTCTTAACCTTGTCCTGCTGTGATTAACTTTAATTTTGAATTGATGACCTCTAATTGCATCATTTCTGTTAAATTCAAACATTTCCCTGAGATATCCCTGTTCCTGACCATGAATAAATTTAAAAACCTCGATGAGATCTCCTCTCAGCCTTCTATATCTAAGTGAAAACATATTCAATTTCTTCAATCTTTCCTCATATGCCAGGTTGCCTATACCATTAACCATTTTTGTTGCCCTCTTTTGTACTCTCTCTAAAAGCCAACAATCTTTCTCATAACTAGGGGACCAAGCTTGGACACAGTATTCTAAATGTGGCCTGACATATGCACAGTAAAGCTTCCTGATGACCCCCTCACTTTTGTATGACACATTCCTCTGTATTGCCCCAAGCATTCTTAGTGCCTTTTTCCTGACTTCTTTCGTCTGTTCTGATGCCCCCAATTTTGTGTTCAAAATAACACCTAAGTCCTTCTCCTGCTGAGTCACAGATAATACTTGGCCACCCATCAAGCATGGCACCTTCATATTCTGCCTACCTACATGCATGACTTTGCACTTATCAAAACTAAACTTCATTTGCCATTTTTCGGACCACTTCACAAGCTCGTCTAAGTCGTTCTGCAGCAAAACCTGCTCATTGTGCCCTGTTATTGCCCTAAAGATCTTCAAATCATCCGCAAATTTCAAAACCTTACTGCTTAGGTCACATTCAATGCTATTCACAAATATAATGAACAATAGTGGCCCCAGTACCGACCCCTGAGGGACTCCACTAAGAACATTTTGCCATGATGACTTTGTACCATTTAGCATTACTCTCTGCTGTCTATCTGAAAGCCACAACTCTATCCATTTTAGGATGCTACCTGCAATGCCATGGACCTGAAGCTGCATCATTAACCATTTATGGGGTACCTTGTCAAAGGCCTTACTAAAGTCAAGATATGCTACATCAACCTGATTTCCCTGATCAAATTGTTCTGTGGCAAAATTAAAAAAGTCCAAGAGATTTGTGAGACACGATCTCCCTTTTCTAAACCCATGTTGAGTATCTTGAATCAATCTGTTTCCCTCCAGAAAACTAACCATTATATCCTTGATAATTGATTCGAGTACCTTGCAGACTAGGGATGTGAGGCTTACTGGCCTATAATTTTCAACTTTCCCTCTTTCTCCTTTCTTGAAAATAGGAACTAAATTTGCCCTTTTCCAATCTGTTGGAATTGCATTTTGTGAAACTGATCTACAAAATATTATACTAAGTGGAATTGCCAGTTCCTTTTCAGCTTCCCGCAATACCCTAGCATAAATTCCATCAGGTCCTGCTGCCTTGTTTGGCTTTATTTTTCTGATATAATTGAAAACAACATCACTATCAATGAAATCAATATCGTGTATCTGATCACCTGTCACTGAACTGTGGTTCACGGTTGGCAGATTTGTCACATCCTCCACTGTAAACACTGATTTAAACTGCTTGCTCAGCTCCTCAACCATCTCACCATCCTCACTCAATATAGTCCCATTTACTTCCAGTGGACCAATTGTGCTTGAAACTTTACTTAGCTTGTAGAAACTAAAGAACTTTTTACTGACCCCATTACAGTTCCTAGCCAAATCCAATTCTTTTGCTCGCCTTGCTGCTCTGGTTTTCTGCTTCACAGCATCTCTAGCTTTTTTATATGACCTTAGATTTACGATATTTGAAGCTTCCTTAAATACTCTAAATGCATCTTTCTTAGCCTTAATTGATCTCATCAAATCTGGTCTAAGCCACGCTGGCTTTCCTACCCTTCTTTTGCGCCTTTGCTTTTGGAGGACATGTCTAATCTGAATTTCCCTCAAGTAAGATTTGAATTTTTCCCACATTTCACAGGCATTTCAATACAAAAATTCTTCTTCCCGTTTTTGGCACTTAAAGCCTCTCTCATGTAGTCAAAGTCTGCCCTGTTAAAATTTGGAATCTTTGCCAAATTATCCTTGATTGTCCCCGCTATTTGTACCTTAAATCGCACTATGTTATGGTCACTTCTTCCCAGAGTTTCTCCTACAGTCAAGTCTTGAACTAAATCACTTAAATCTGAGAAGACAAGGTCCAAGAATAAGCCCTGTCTGGTTGGTTCCGTTACAAACTGGTGTAAGAACAAGTCCTCTTCAAGGCATTTCCTAAACAGTTTACATGATGGGGAGCCAACACCAACATTTTCATATCCTTTTAGATTAAAGTCACCAAGAATAAGGCATTTCCTCTGAAAGTTTCTACTGATTTCCTCGCAAATCACCTTATCGAGCTCCAGTTGCTGAGAATGTGGCAAGGTTCCTGATCGATACAAAGCTCCAATCCTCAGTTTATTGCTGTTGCCTTTTCCCACAGCAACATGAAGCCAAATGGACTCGACAGACACATTTTTTACCCCATCTGGTATTTTTTGAAAACTGTATAAGCTATTCACATAGAGCATTACACCACCCCCTTTCCCTGCTGGACCCCTATTGCATGAAAACATATTGTATCCCTGGATCTCATAGTCCTGTAAGTTATCCCCAAAATATCCCTCACTGACCCATGCCTCAGTGATGCAAACAAAATATGGTTTCTCCTCAGCAGCATAACGCTTGAACTCATCAAATTTGGATCGAATGCTCTGAGCATTAAGCATCATACACTTAACAAAAGTTCCATTACCCTCTTTGGCTTTTTCATGTTGAGTAGCTCTACCACTCTGCCCCCTTGATCTACTGCTACCCCTATTTGCTGACTGTGAGGTTCTATTGCCTATGCTGTCACTATTGGCATATCCCTGAGATGGCAATGCCAATTCTTCCCTCCCCACCCCATTATCTAGTTTCCCTGAAGGACATGTTCATATACTTTGCCTAACACTTGCACCCCCTTCTCGGAGAAGTGCAGGCCATCCCTCTGATAGAGGTCAAATGAGCCATAAAACCTGCACCACTTGTCCACAAAGGTCAAACCTAACTCATTGCAGAGCCTACCTACCCTGGCATTGGCTACCAGTGTCCTAGAGCTCCACTCAGGGGAGACTCCAGCCCTAGGCAGAATAGCTGTCACAATAACTCTGCTATTGCTTTGCTTCAGGGTGGCCAGAAGGGCCCTGTAGTCCTGCAGCAGCTCCTCACTCCTAGCAGGACCTATGTTGTTCACTCCTACCTGCACTATAACTGCACTAAACTGGTTTTCACTGGTGGCCTGTGCCACCACTGGGACCAGGTCTCTAACCTTGGCACCAGGCCTGGTGATGCACCTCCTACCTCTCCGACCTTTACAGAATAGTTACAGAACATGTTATAGAGTGATACGTCACACTCATCTTGAATGATGGGACGTTTTGTCACAAGTCTTCGTTATGGACATTTTTCGTCGCCGGAATCTTGTGTTACTTGCAGCGTTGGCTACCTGTTAGTTTGTCACCCACTTGTCTGCTGGTGAGAAACAATAGAGTGCTAATTTCACTGTATTTATCAAGGCTTACTCCTCTCATTCATCGAATACCCCCGTTACCAAATTGCTGAGTGTTCGTGAATTCTTATAAATCCTCCATTCCTTGCATTCCCATCGTCATTTTAGTCGTGTCTGTCGATTTTGTATTGTCGATACGTAACATTCGGGTGTTCGTATCCTCTTTTGTTCGTTCCTTCGTTGGTAGCAATGCCCTAGGTCAACTCATCCCTTCTGCGTTTCTGTATATTTTTATTCAGTTATAAGCGCTTCTATGAATTCAAACATGTTGGGGTGACAATTTCGTATTATCATATTCCAGCGCCTATTCCAGACCTCGGCACCATTAGTTGTTCTCGGAAGGCCTCGATTGCAGCGAAAAGAGTCCATGTTGAAACTAGAAATCCCGGTGCAGTACGCCTGCTCCCACAACCTCCCGGTACCAAGAAGAAGAGTGCATGTTTCTCGTACGTCATTTTCGGGCCAGAGAGGGAGCGCTAGAATTCAATGGGAATGGGCCATTAATTATTTATTTCCTCCTTTCACATTCCTTGTATCCGAGGCCGGAATCTTGTGCTTCATCTACGGGGATTGACAAAAACGAAAGAAACAATAAAATTATTCAGACCTGAATAACTTACGAAAATAGTCTCTTGCAGCATCGATCTCAGAGTCCGATGAGAAGAGATTCGGGCTGCAACGACGTCCTTCACGATGCCTATCACTGCCTATCAGTGTCCGATGAGAAGAGATTCGGGCTGCAACGACGTCCTTCACGATGCCTATCACTGATTGACAAAATCATTCCTTCTTGGGTTCTGTTTGTCATCAAAGTGAACAAGCCTGGGAAAGCATGACTTCACCTCACCTATGTACTGTACCACGTAGAGCTGAGCTGTTATTGTGGGTCGCGACTTAGCAGTTCTATCACGTAACCACATATACCTATGCACCATTTCATTAAGTTTCATAAAATTGTATTCCTTAACCCATACTTCACACATACAAATCACACAATGCATTATCTAACAAAACGAAATTGTCTTCGTTAATGACCAAAGATTGTTGCGGCACGCGGCCGAAGTGTCCAATTATCTTTGGTTGGGGAGGCCGATTGGCCCGTTTTACTTTTTCACCGTTCTTTTTAACACATGTTCTCTACGGAGTTCGAAAGCCGTTTCACGTTAACTTGTGCCAAGGATTGTTGTGTTTTGATTGGACTTGCTACATTCGGGTCCTCCTCCGACCATGTTTCACACCGACACAGTGGCGCTTTTGCTTCACCAAAGGAAACCAGGTGATCGTGCTGTCCATGACCATGCCAGCCCGACCCATGTGGACTTATTTTCCCTTTTATGTGGCTGGGAAATGTATTGACGAAAAACGTCGCTCATCGACGCGTGGCAAGGCTCACGCAGCCACCACTGAGACACAATTTCGATGTCATTGTGCCAACACGTGTTTCGCGGGCCCCGTGAAAGCGTGAGGTTAGGGTACACGAAAATCGATTGTCGCCTATTGGTTTAACATAGAAAACGGCAATTTGTTTCCGGTCGTAGTTTAGTCAAGCCAAGTCTCAATGCTAGAAACCAAGGGGCCGCCTCCCCCCTCCCATCCCATTGGTTGCGCCTCCGTGAGAGAACGGGGTCGGGGATGAAGACCAGAGAAGAGAACAAAGGAAAGGATTGGGGAAGGGAACCCAGGAAAGGAACCGGAGAAGTGAACCCGATAAATGAACCCCCCAAAAATGGACCGAGAATGGCCGGGGATGGATCGGCGAAGAACACCGGGAGGGGAGGTCGTGGAAGGGGATTGTGGAAGATGGACCGACAAAGGAGCCAGGAGTTCGGGGAAGGCCACCGGAAAAGAAGATCAGGAACCAAGTAATGGACTGTGGAACGAGGTGAGGAACAAAATCAGAGAATGGTTGGAAAGATGCGAGCAGGAAGCAACATCGACGATGAGGTTAGGCCACGTCAGTTCAAGAAGTATTGACTTGATGTTTTTAGGCTTTTGCTCAACACAGCAAATGGTTATAGGTCATCCTGCGATAGCATTGCGATAGCAGCGCGTGGCCACTTTTTGTTATTGCTCTACAGGTTTTTTTTAGAGTGCATGCAACAGCATTTATCGTGCCGGCGTTCAGGTGGATGGTGCAATCGCAAACAAACAAATTATTCCCAAATATCAGACATATAAGACAAATCAATGTGTCAGGAAAAAGTAATCGTTCCAAAATGCATTATGCTCAATGGACCGTCACGAATATGGCCACACCAAATTCGTCTTGCAACGATAAAGTCACGTAGCAAAATATCTGCAACAAAGAGACCCGGACCTCTCCTGGATAGTGCCGGCACCACGCTACCCGGCCAGTGTGGGGTAAACCAGTCGTCGGCCATCACAGACGGGGGCGGTCAGCAAGGTAGCGGTGACAGACACCGTCACGGTAGCGGTGACAGACACCGTCACGGTAGCGGTGAAAGACACCGTCACGGTAGCGGTGACAGAGAACGTCACGGTAGCGGTGACAGACACCGCTACGGTAGCGGTGACAGAGACCGTCACGGTAGCGGTGACAGACACCGCCACGGTAGCGGTGACAGACACCGTCACGGTAGCGGTGACAGAGACCGTCACGGTAGCGGTGACAGAGACCGTCACGGTAGCGGTGACAGAGACCGTCACGGTAGCGGTGACGGACACCGCTACGGTAGCGGTGACAGACACCGTCACGGTAGCGATGACAGACACCGTCACGGTAGCGGTGACAGACACCGTCACCGTAGAGGTGACAGACACCGTCACGGTAGCGGTGACAGACACCGTCACGGTAGCGGTGGCAGACACCGTCACGGTAGCGGTGACAGACACCGTCACGATAGCGGTGACAGACACCGTCACGGTAGCGGTGACAGAGACCGTCACGGTAGCGGTGACGGACACCGCTACGGTAGCGGTGACAGACACCGTCACGGTAGCGATGACAGACACCGTCACGGTAGCGGTGACAGACACCGTCACCGTAGAGGTGACAGACACCGTCACGGTAGCGGTGACAGACACCGTCACGGTAGCGGTGGCAGACACCGTCACGGTAGCGGTGACAAACACCGTCACGGTAGCGGTGACAGACACCGTCACGGTAGCGGTGACAGAGACCGTCACGGTAGCGGTGACAGACACCGCTACGGTAGCGGTGACAGAAACCGTCACGGGAGCGGTGACAGACACCGCCACGGTAGCGGTGACAGACACCGTCACGGTAGCGGTGACAGACACCGTCACGGTAGCGGTGACAGACACCGTCACGGTAGCGGTGACAGAGACCGTCACGGTAGCGGTGACAGACACCGTCACGGTAGCGATGACAGACACCGTCACGGTAGCGGTGACAGACACCGTCACGGTAGCGGTGACAGACACCGTCACGGTAGTGGTGACAGACACCGTCACGGTAGCGAGCGGTGACAGACACCGTCACGGTAGCGGTGACAGACACCGTCACGGTAGCGGTGACAGACACCGTCACGGTAGCGGTGACAGACACCGTCACGGTAGCGGTGACAGACACCGCCACGGTGGCGGTGGCAGACAGACCTCCCGGCCGGTGTGGGGTAGATCAGCCGTCGGTCGTGACAGACTGTGGCGGTCAGCACGCGACTGTGAGTGACGTGTGTCGCCACCGACGACGGTGCCGGCTGTCCAGCTGACGCCTCTGGGCCCCGCATGCCGACAGGGAGATGGACCGTCTCCTTTGGCCCGTCAACGATCCGACCCTCATCGCCGAGGGTCTGTTCGCCGTGGCGTCGGTGTTCAGCTTCGCCCGCATCATATACCTGTTCCAGACGAACCCGCACCTTGGGCCGCTGCAGATCTCACTCGGCTGTATGATCATCGGTGAGTGAGTGGACGGTGTGTGGTGGCTATCTTCAACAGGATCGCAATCTAGGTCTTTCTAGGGTGACCAACAAGTGTTCCTCAAGGACTATCTTTTAGGCGACATTCTTCGAGGTCCACAAACATCAGAGAGAAGTACTACCAAAAATAGGGTGACATACTTGGAGTCTTTGTCTAAGTGGGGCTGCAGATATTTGAATATGGGACAAAGTAACACAATTGCTAAATGGTGTGATCTCCCTCTGCTGTGGATGTCCATTGTCAAGCCGTATTGGGCATTACGTTGCAATTGATACGAACAATTCTTATTGTGTTCTCCCGAACTGCGTGGCAAATATCTATCACAATTGTCTGATGTAGCATGTGTTTAACGTGATTTCCAACTTCGGTGATATGTTGCTGCTTCAATTTGGCTGCATTGTTGCCATATCTAAATTATGGGTGGGATAGCTTAAATTAGATCACATTACCAGCTAGGTCTTAGGTTGGTTCACAGCCTATCAGATTATCAAAGTTAACTATCTTTGAGAGTTTAATGCGTCGAAAAGCCACCCAGAACTATGATGCCAGTGCGGTTCAGACCATTGTCCACGTGAGGTGCGTTGGTTTGAGCACAACGTTTCAAATGTTCGAACACAGCGTTGCTTCTTTCTGTGGTCGTCGTTCGGTGTCTTGTCCTGAGAAGAGCGCTGACTCTTCGACACGCCTCCGGAGTCGTATGTTCCAGAAACTTCAAGCGTTGGTGGGATTCAAACCCGACATTCTGGACAGCCGAAGCTCCACCAACTAGACTGCGATACTCACGATGACAAGTAGTAGTGCGTGAGAAATGGACGCCTTTTAGATCCTCTGATGTTCTCCCGCTCACTAGCAGCCATTTCGGGTTGATGTCTACACTTGTGTCACTGATAGAATAGCAACCAGAGGGGTGGGTCTACTCTGTTGCCCAGGGTTGTTGCCGTGCCCATGTTCCGAAACTACTGAACCGAATTTCATCAAACCTTCACCAATCGATACAAAGGGTTCGATTTCCGTGGGACTTTTGAATATGGTGACTCTCACCGATACGTAAAGCTGTTAAATTACCCCTTAAACTTGGAGCGGCCATTTTGAATCCATTTTGAAAATGCTGCGGTGCCCATGCTCCTAAACGACTCGACTGAATTTCATGAAACCATCACCAATCGATGCAGCATAGTCGATTTACTTGGGACTTTACAATATGGTGACCTTGACCTTGGCCTCAGGTCGCAAAATAAGTACATCTTTATTGGCAATAATTGCGGTGCCCATGCTCCTAAATTACTGAACCGAATTTCATGAAACCTTCACCAATCGACGTCACATGGTCGATATACTTGGGACTTTTGAATATGGTGACCTTGGCTTTAGGTCAAGGTCACTAAAAAAAGCACAAAACATTTTTTAAGACTTTTTACCACGCCCATACTCCGAAACTACTAAATGCAATTTCATGAAACCTTCGCCAATCGACGTAACGTGATCGATATACGTAGGGCTTTTAATATGGTGACCTTGACGTTAGGTCAAGGTCACCAAAATACACAAAATCCTTTTTGAGGAAATTTTCCACGCATATACTCCGAAAGTACTGAACCGAATTTGATGAAACATTCACTAATCGACGTGGAATGGCCGATATACTCCAGACATTTGAATATGGTGGCCTTGGCCTGAGGTGAAGGTCATCAAAACTGCATAAAACTCGTTTTAAGGGTTCTTGCGCCGCCCATGCTCCGCAAGTACGCAACCGAATTTCATGAAACCTTCACCAATCGACGCGACGTAGTCAATATACTTCGGACTTTTCAATATGGTGACCTTGGCCTTAGGTGAAGGTCATCAAAAGTGCATAAAACTCCTTTTAAGGGTAGTTGCGCCGCCCATGCTCCGCAAGTACGCAACCGAATTTCATGAAACCTTCACCATTCGACGCGACGTGGTCGATATACTTGGGACTTTTCAATATGGTGACCTTGGCCTAAGGTCAAAGTTATCAAAAGTGCATACAACTATTTTTAAGGGTTGTTGCGCCGCCCATGCTCCGAAAGCACGCAACTGAAATTCATGAAACCTTCACCAATCGACGTCACGTAGTCGATATACTTGGGACTTTTCAATATGGTGACCTTGGCCTTAGGTCAAGGTTATCAAAAGTGCATAAAACTCTTTTTGAGGGTTGTTGCCGCCCATGCTCCGCAAATACGCAACTAAAATTCATGAAACCTTCACCAATCGACGCGACGTGGTCGATATACTTCGGACTTTTCAATATGGTGACCTTGGCCTAAGGTCAAAGTTATCAAAAGTGCATAAAACTCTTTTTAAGGGTTGTTGCGCCGCCCATGCTCCGCAAGTACGCAACAGAATTTCATGAAACATTCACCATTCGACGCGACGTGGTCGATATACTTGGGACTTTTCAATATAGTGACCTTGGCCTTAGGTGAAAGTCATCAAAAGTGCATAAAACTCGTTTTAAGGGTTCTTGCGCCGCCCAAGCTCCGCAAGTACGCAACCGAATTTCATGAAACCTTCACCAATCGACGCGACGTAGTAGATATACTTGGGACTTTTCAATGTGGTGACCTTGGCCTTAGGTGAAGGTCATCAAAAGTGCATAAAACTCCTTTTAAGGGTCGTTGCGCCGCCCATGCTCTTGACCTTAGGTCAAGGTCACCATATTGAAAAGTCCCAAGTATATCGACTACGTCACGTCGATTGGTCAAGGTTTCATGAATTTCGGTTGCGTACTTGCGGAGCATGGGCGGCGCAACAACCCTTAAAACGAGTTTTATGCACTTTTGATGACCTTGACCTACGGCCAAGGTCACCATATTGAAAAGTCACAAGTATATCGACCACGTCGCGTCGATTGGTGAAGGTTTCATGAATTTTAGTTGCGTATTTGCGGAGCATGGGCGGCGCCACAACCCTCAAAAAGAGTTGTATGCACTTTTGATGACCTTGACCTAAAGCCAAGGTCACCATATTGAAAAGTCCCAAGTATATCGACTACGTGACGTCGATTGGTGAAGGTTTCATGAATTTCAGTTGCGTACTTTCGGAGCATAGCGGCGCAACAACCCTTAAAAAGAGTTTTATGCACTTTTGATAACTTTGACCTTAGGCCAAGGTCACCATATTGAAAAGTCCCAAGTATATCGACCACGTCGCGTCGAATGGTGAAGGTTTCATGAAATTCGGTTGCGTACTTGCGGAGCATGGGCGGCGCAACAACCCTTAAAATGAGATTTATGCACGTTTGATGACCTTCACCTAAGGCCAAGGTCACCATATTGAAAAGGCCCAGGTATATCGACTACGTCGCGTCGATTGGTGAAGGTTTCATGAAATTCAGTTGCGTATTTGCGGAGCATGGGCGGCGCAACAACCCTTAAAAAGAGTTTTATGCACTTTTGATGACCTTCACCTCAGGCCAAGGCCACCATATTCAAACGTACGGAGTATATCGGCCATTCCACGTCGATTAGTGAATGTTTCATCAAATTCGGTTCAGTACTTTCGGAGTATATGAGTGTAAAATTTCCTCAAAAAGGATTTTGTGTATTTTGGTGACCTTGACCTAACGTCAAGGTCACCATATTAAAAGCTCTACGTATATCGATCACGTCACGTCGATTGGCGAAGGTTTCATGAAATTACATTTAGTAATTTCGGAGTATGGGCGTGGTAAATAGTCTTAAAAAATGTTTTGTGCTTTTTTAGTGACCTTGACCTAAAGCCAAGGTCACCATATTCAAAAGTCCCAAGTATATCGACCATGTGACGTCGATTGGTTAATGTTTCATGAAATTCGGTTCCGTAATTTAGGAGCATGGGCACCGCAATTATTGCCAATAAAGATGTACTTATTTTGCGACCTGAGGCCAAGGTCAAGGTCACCATATTGTAAAGTCCCAAGTAAATCGACTATGCTGCATCGATTGGTGATGGTTTCATGAAATTCAGTTGAGTCGTTTAGGAGCATGGGCACCGCAGCATTTTCAAAATGGATTCAAAATGGCCGCTCAAAGTTTAAGGGGTAATTTAACAGCTTTACGTATCGGTGAGAGTCACCATATTCAAAAGTCCCACGGAAATCGAACCCTTTGTATCGATTGGTGAAGGTTTGATGAAATTCGGTTCAGTAGTTTCGGAACATGGGCACGGCAACAACCCTGGGCAACAGAGTAGACCCACCCCAACCAGAGCTAGTAGGGCTTGCATACTTTTGGTGTTGCAAATACGACGCCAAGCAAGGTGTTAGTGTTGCCACGCAACACCAATGTTTTGAACCGATCACTGATGATATCCTTCAAGCAATGAAAGCGCTCGTGAAAAGTGTATTTGTACACTAAGTCCTCCGGAAAAAAGGAAAGTCCCCCAACGTTTCAAACTTCACTAAGCCATTTTATTGGTATAAATTCTTGTATAATTAGTGTTGCCAACAAAACACCAATAAGAATGTAAAGTTGGTACTAGGCTCAAAGTTGTTGCATAGAAAACATCGGTGGGATTTCCTATACTTTTGGTGGGGCATGAGCCATACAATCATTATCTTGGTCGCATCAATTTTTTGGACGCTTAACATGGAAACCTAAGCGATGGGCCCCAGCAATCAAATTGATACCACTCGTTACCTCCATGTATTGGGCCCCACCAATAATTTTCAAACTTCTCCCCCCATTATGGAAGCCTTGGCCCGCGTCACACATTGGTAACACCAATCTTTCGGGGACGCCTACGACGCAAAGCTTCCAATGCAGTTCTGCCTCCAAAATACTTGTGTTGTCCCACGGTGGTATATGGCTACCGCCTTGTCAGACGTTGCCAATCACCTCCGATAGTTCCAGCTGGCTGTTGGTGCCTGCTGTCTTGAAACTTCCATCAAATGGAAATAGCGACGTACATACGTCAGGCCAGTTTTCCCACCGATAAAACGAGAACATGTATCAGCCCATTATGGTTGCCAGCGTTGCGGGAAATATCGAAGGATTCAAATGGCATCAATTTCTACCGCAGCACTTCGGGTCATGGTGAGCAACGCTGGCCGTAAGGCTTCTGATCCAGAAAACAAGGTTCGAATTCCACCAGCACTAAAAGGTCAAACATCTATGGCTCAGCAGGGATGTTAACCGGTCCATACCCTTGTACGGACGTCGCTCATTTGTAATATTCAGATATCAGGTGAAGCAAATGCATTGTACATCCTGATATGCTGGACAATAGCTTTGAGTAACCCGCTCATTTATCCACTACTGCGCTCTCCATTTAAACAAACATTGCGCGCTTGCTTCATGGCACAGGCGAGAGTTCAGTGCAGCAGTCTTATCTTTTTTAGGGTACGCCATTTCAATGGCAGACCCTTTAAGAAGACACCTGATAACGACCGGAGATCGTTGAGTGTGGCTGTTCTACACGTTGAGTCTGGCCTGATCAGAAAGATTGTTTCGTCCTTTTCATTGGGGTAGGTGACGCCCTGGAAGAGTGCGCTGTTCCTTCACGCCATCTGGCGAGGGCAGTCCCAACTGACGTGATCTGCACATATTCTTGTTAATGTTTAGAAACCTCAGGAACCGAAACTAACCAGTGTAAAATAAACGAAGATGCGTCATTCCTTATCGGGGTATGTAAGCGTCATCGTGCAAATGGCATTTTTCTTGATGTGTATAGCACCAGTCCCACACCGCTCATCGTTTGACGTATTTCAGACATCATCAAGTTTCTATTCATATTCTTTCTAATTTTGACAAGTTTCGCGTGTGGCCTCAATCAGCTGTACTGGTACTACCGTCACACGCCAGGCAGCAACACCAGCGGAGATCTGTTCAGAACGTACGTACGCCCCTGCACAATTAATCGACCGGTCTCCTCCAGCCGCTCTTAACGTCTTCATCCCCCTAACTGGTCCCTCGTCCCTTTTGCTCCGACTATTTCTGGCGGGGCTATGAATGGCTGCATGTGCCAGAGGAAGGTACGTAGTGCGTCACGATATAACTGGTACTCAGCTTGTTGGTTGCATCGTCTGCAAATGGTAATGTCGGGTCTCTTCTACTCTGAATGGGGTCTGATAGCGATGGTAGTCTGGGAACAGCGTTAAGAAGGCTAACTGTGGCCAGATACATGCTCGGCCTTGCAGCAGAGGTTGGAAAAGCATTTGTCTGTGTGCTATTTTATATGTGGAAATTTAGTTAGAATTCTTGCTTGGATACCTTTAATAAGGGTTATATGCTAAGCAGAGCTTGTTGCATGAATTCTGGCCCTACTACCCGATCCGGAAATTCCACTTCAACGGATAATTTTGACTGAGCGTTTTACCTTCCGCCAATTCACCGATGCGTGCCGCGTCCCAGGCCTTGTCGGGCCAGTTGCGAACTGACCCTCCAGCCGTCGGCTTTGAGAGCACGTAAAGCGACTCAAACCCTGTCCTGACAGGACAGGGCAAGCCAATACAGGCCGGCGCCCTAACTAACTGGAGCTGTCGGGGCTGTCAAAACGGGACTTTAAAAAAATGGAACTTAAAAGCGGAACGGAAGATATCTGTCTTCCAGTTCGTGGCAAAGTGGGTGTTTTTGTGCGGCCTATGTCTTGCCTCGGGCGATGTTGACGGGTCGCACTGGCTATCCATGCTCCCTCCCGGTTGATGCATTGGTGAAGGACGTACAATTCTACATGCACATGTGCAGTTTTCTGTCGTCCTGATAGTGCTTGAGCACTGCCAAGACGTGCTTAGGCACAACAAAGAACCGACGAGACTAACCATTGCGCGTATGGGTCGTGTGAGATAAAATGTTGTCTAGGACATTTTTACTGCGAAAGCACTATTAAGTATTCCCGTAAAACATCGGCATTGCTATGTGGCAACATAACGGCTCGGATCCACCACAACCAATCGCGTTAATCATCGGATATCGTCCAGCGATCAGGACTGGCTGACAAGTCTGTCCATGGTTTGCATTTCGAATCATAGAGCTGAACTGAAAACCCGGAGCCGTCCAATAATACGGCTGTCGTGGCTGACGGCAGCCGTCGAGGGGCCCTTCAAAGCGCGCCAACATCCACTGCGGTCTCCACCTCTTGCGAGGCCAACGCTAGGGACTGTAATGTACTTCTCCACCCCTCGCGAGGCCAACGCCAGTGACTGTGATGCACTTCTCCACCCTTCGCGAGGCCAACGCCAGTGACTGTGATGCACTTCTCCACTGCTATGTGACTGTGATGACTGCTGCAGTGACTGTGATGCACTTCTCCACTGCTATGTGACTGTGATGACTGCTGCAGTGACTGTGATTCACTTCTCCACTGCTGTGTGACTGTAATGACTGCTGCAGTGACTGTGATGCACTTCTCCACTGCTATGCTTCAATTTGTGGTACCGGGGAACCGCATAGAAGACGCACTGGGCCTGCCAGGGGCACCGTGGTTTTGTACGACACATTGACGTCCATATGATTAACTCTAGTTGGAATGCTTCCCTGTTGGTTTTGTTTGAGTGTGTCCGGCAGCCATCGAGCTCATCCCAGGATTGACAGGGGATCTGTTCTTCCTTTGGCTAATACGGGCTCGGGTGGGTAATCAAATTCTCCCCCCCCCCCCCCCCCCCACACACTAATGTTTTTGTCAATTACCACCTCTCTGACTTAAAAAAACACTCGGCGCAAAAAAATACCTAGGCGCCGCAAAAGTCACCATGGCTGTACAGTGTGCATAATTGAATAGCGGATCTTTCTATAGTAATTTTAACTGATGACTCAAGACTCAAGGTCATTATCGGTTACTGAGCTGGATGAGATCAAAGTCATATCATCGGTTCAGAAAATAAAAGTGATGCCCGAAATTGAGTGACTAAGATACACACAATTGTCACATCCTGTTGCGTTTATAATTGACTAAACAAACCTAAGAACAATCGAAGGTCAGGTTCGTTCATCAGGTCATGAGGTCATCAGAGCAGGTCATGGTCCAAGGATAAGATGAACATTGAATCTTTGAATTCCTCGAAGTCACCTAAGGTCATGAACTGAGGCAACATCGAATAACCGTGTTGGACCTGTTTCTTCCGAGATTGTTCTTGACATTTAATTCGAATTGGACGTATGATTGTTCCCCAGTTTAGTTGCCCCGACATTATTGATCTTTGTTGAGTTTAGCCCCGGTATGGGTTTCTAAACAAATAAAATGAAATACAATATTTCATTCCTTTGTCCAGTTCAGCATTCAAATATATCATGGAGCCACGCGAAACAAGTGATTTGTCGATCAACAATACCACATACCAACAATACCACATACCAACAATACCAACAATAGTCGACCAACAATACCACATACCAACAATACCACATACCAACAATACCACATACCAACAATACCACATACCAACAATACCACATACCAACAATAGTCGACCAACAATACCACATACCAACAATACCACATACAAACAATACCACGTACCAACAATACCAACAATAGTCGACCAACAATACCACATACCAACAATACCACATACCAACAATACCACATACCAACAATACCAACAATACCACATACCAACAATACCAACAATACCACATACCAACAATACCACATACCAACAATACCACATACCAACAATACCACATACCAACAATACCACATACCAACAATACCGACAATACCACATACCAACAATACCACATACCAACAATACCACATACCAACATTACCACATACCAACAATACCACATACCAACAATACCACATACCAACAATATCGCATACCAACAATACCACATACCAACAATACCACATACCAACTATACCACATACCAACAATACCACATACCAACAATACCACATACCAACAATACCACATACCAACAATACCACATACCAACAATACCACATACCAACAATACCACATACCAACAATACCACATACCAACAATACCACATATCAACAATACCACATACCAACAATACCACATACAAACAATACCAACAATAGTCGACCAACAATACCACATACCAACAATACCACACACCAACAATACCAACAATAGTCGACCAACAATACCACATACAAATATGGTATGGCAAGCAACGTGGAACATGCGAGAACCTATAAGCATTGGTGAGTTCTCAACTTTCAGTACAAGGAAGCCAAAACGTGCGTAATTGTATTCTTTGCAAAACTTTTATATGCAAATTAGGGCCAATTCTAATATATTTTGCATAAGATAAAAAATGAGCGATCCTCATCGAAAAAAATCGCCAAATCTGGAACGCTGCACCGCGTTTGGCCCAGAAGGTCATGGCCTAGACACCTCAAGCACAGACACAATGGAATCCTTCGGCCAACCACATGCCTTATTAATATCGTCGCTCTAGTTTCGTCAATTTTCGAAATCTCAGGGGAATCAAATTGACCTCCACCGGCACTTGACCGCACCCTAGCCTGCGCGCGTCGCGAACGGCCATGCACCCGAGTGGGTGGCACGCTGGCATATGTGACATGGTTCTATTCAGAATCGAGCTGTCGTTCTATTTTGTGAAGGCAGGGAATTCACCGACATCTGATTGCATGTCGGTGATTCCCTGCCGACACGTCCGAATCATTTACCTCGGCAGCGCAGAGGCGCCAACACCTCGAGGTCATGCGATCCCGCTAGCATATGACTGGTGCAAGCACAACTAAGCTTCAATCTCCAGTCTACGCAAGTTGAAAACGGTCGTTGTTCGTCGTGGGAATGCATTTGCGAAGCAAGTGAGATGCTACACCTTTCACCGAAATCGTCTAGATCACACATTCGTGGCTTTTATATCCTCACCGCATTTAAAAGTATTAAAACATCGAGAAACATTTTTAAACATTACGCACTTGATTTAAAATGATATTGTCTTGCTTTGCGTCAACGGAGCAGCGGCCACATCGGCCCCGGGTCCGCAGTTCCCTGCCGACACGGCCACATCGGCCCCGGGTCCGCAGTTCCCTGCCGACACGGCCACATCGGCCCCGGGTCCGCAGTTCCCTGCCGACACGGCCACATCGCCCCCCTGGTCCGCAGTTCCCTGCCGACACGGCCACATCTGACCCGGGTCCGCAGTTCCCTGCCGACACGGCCACATCGGCCCCGGGTCCGCAGTTCCCTGCCGACACGGCCACATCGGCCCCGGGTCCGCAGTTCCCTGCCGACACGGCCACATCGGCCCCGGGTCCGCAGTTCCCTGCCGACACGGCCACATCGGCCCCGGGTCCGCAGTTCCCTGCCGACACGGCCACATCGGCCCCGGGTCCTTGCCGACACGCCCACCCGGGTCCGCAGTTCCCTGCCGACACGGCCACATCGGCCCCGGGTCCGCAGTTCCCTGCCGACACGGCCACATCGGCCCCGGGTCCGCAGTTCCCTGCCGACACGGCCACATCGGCCCCGGGTCCGCAGTTCCCTGCCGACACGGCCACATCGGCCCCGGGTCCGCAGTTCCCTGCCGACACGGCCACATCGGCCCCGGGTCCGCAGTTCCCTGCCGACACGGCCACATCTGACCCGGGTCCGCAGTTCCCTGCCGACACGGCCACATCGCCCCCCGGGTCCGCAGTTCCCCGCCGACACGGCCACATCGGCCCCGGGTCCGCAGTTCCCTACCGACACGGTCACATCGGCCCCCAGGTCTGCAGTTCCCTGCCGACACGGCCACATCGCCCCCCGGGTCCGCAGTTCCCTGCCGACACGGCCACATCGGCCCCGGGTCCGCAGTTCCCTGCCGACACGGCCACATCGGCTTCGGGTCCGCAGTTCCCTGCCGACACGGCCACATCGGCCCCCGGGTCCGCAGTTCCCTGCCGACACGGCCACATCGCCCCCCGGGTCCGCAGTTCCCTGCCGACACTATTTTACTTAATATGAGCATTTGGTTACTTTGTATAATCACCTTCAATTCGACTATGCTCAACACAGCTCTCCGCAGCATTATCACCCTCGCCTTCGTTTTGAATTACGCTGCCTCACGGGACAGAGGAGTTACGAATGGTTGGCATTCTGGCTACTAAATGTCCTCGGCTTAATACATTGAGATTAAATCGCAACTCATCCAAGTTGAAATTAAATAAAGAATATGTAGCAATATACCTACCTACCTGGACTGAAGCCGTGTTACATCAGTCATCGCAATTATACCTTGTGATTGATCGATAGCTGCATAGTTAGGCGAAGGTCACCGTCAGCTATGTTCCGTATTGACCAATCGTCTGGTGCTGTGTCATCGACATTCACTTCCATGGCGCTCGCTTGTCCCCACAGTAAATGGGAGTCGAACGTCCATTGTGACGATGGGGAACTTGTAGGTATTGTCAGGCAATCCGGGTAGTGCTCTAGATAACTCCCTCCGCCCCATGGCTCACATGTATGTTGTTTTAGTTACGTCACATATTCTGATGGGTATCGAGCCCATGACATGATTAGTTTGGTCGGGAAAAACAGCGTTTGTACACCTGTGCTTCAGGGTGTGCTTCAATCAAACTCAGAGTCGTGCACAGCGCGAACAGGTCGTGCACTCACGTGTTTCCTCGACTCGAACCTCGCCATGCACTCACAGCCTCAGCCACTGCTTTGGCTGTCGGACAAACGTGGCCCTATTTGAGCCACTGTCGTCTCGGACCTGACCGACCCTGCACTGCTGGGATTGGCACGCCCTGAGCCGCTGTTATTTTGGCCCTGAGCGCTTATCCACCGGCAGGATCGGCACCTCCTACACCACGCTGCTGTGGTCGCTGTTCGGCCAGATACCCGTGCAGGCGCTGGACCAGCGGCGCCACCAGACCGTCACCCACCTACTGGGCCAGACCCTGCTCGGCGCCTACCTCATCATGGCCGTCACCGTCATGGTCAACATGCTGATCGCCATGATGAGTCGCAGCTTCCAACTGGTAGAGGTGGGTGCTGTCGTTTACGCGGGCGTGCGATTAATCGCAAACAAAGCAAGGCTTCCCCGCTGTCAAGCGAAGTTGCTGTCAGTAGGGTGTTGAAATCCGTCTCACCTAGTGAAAAACGCTGCTCGGAAGTGTCTGGCCTGCATCTTAGCACCTTTCTCACACCTGACGAGACCTTTCGTAACCGAGAAGCCTGTCTCCGCTCCGCCGTTCCCTCCTCCGGTCGGAAGGTATTTGTCAAGCCAGTAGGCCCCCTTGGACTCTCCTGTCAACGGACAGACTTCGGAAACAACATACTTCGGAAGCAGCCAGCCCTTGACCAGCTGAGCTGTCGGGACGAGGAAGTATTAAAATATTCCAGCCTAACGCCACACGTTGGTATCTGCCGAATCACCAGTATAATGCACCGTTAGGGGCGCTGGGCGAGCGAGGCTAGGAGACTGGCTATTGGGCCCCCTGTTGTAGGTGCATGATCTTACACTATCCCGCGACAGGAAACTTGTGGACCAATAATGAACCGCAATTGCGCTTTCTTGGCAGTGCGTAAAAACATGAACCTTGTCGCGTCCCATTTTCACTGACATACAACAAAAAATCGGAGTTCGAAGTTAAATAAGACCAACAGTTCGCCACTAGGCGTTCAAATTTGGGATGTGTGCGCGATATTGGCGGAGGAGTTGTGTTGCCTGAACAGTGCCTCCAATTTTGCAAATATGCCGTGAAATACAGCAACAATTATCGGAATGGTTGCTGTTTTTCCGGAATTGGCTGCAATTTTGCCGAAATCTGGCTTGTATTCCGAATATAGTTTACGTATTTCAAACTTCAATGCACTGTGCTCAATTGTTGAATTAACATAGATGCCACGTTGTGCCACGGTCTGCTTTGCCTTACAGCTCTCCCACTGAGTCTATGAGACCCGCAGCCGTTTAGTGCGGCACCCCCATCCGCCTGACATTAGCCCAAGGCCGCGGAGTGGGCACAGCGTCAGCCACACAGTGGCCGGACATGGAGGCACGCAGGCCGTGTGGTATGATGACACAGTCACGTGACAGCGCCTGGCGGACGCTGGCGGTGCCCGCCGCACCTGCTGCACCTGCACTGCACTAATTACCACCATATTTGGATATTCAAGGACAAAATTCACGCACTGAAAAAAATGCGGTGATGAAAGCTGCTAGAAATCAAAATTATAAGTCCAGTTCCTTCCTGTCCGAGTGAAGGAATTCGAAATTGAAACGCTGTTGCAAGCGTGTGATTAATGTGTGAAGCGTGACGGTTGGGTCTGGGCTGGCCGCTTCATTAATGTGTGAAGCGTGACGGTTGGGTCTGGGCTGGCCGTGTGATTAATGTGTGAAGCGTGACGGTTGGGTCTGGGCTGGCCGCTTCATGTGTGAAGCGTGACGGTTGGGTCTGGGCTGGCCGTGTGATTAATGTGTGAAGCGTGACGGTTGGGTCTGGGCTGGCCGCTTCAATGCATCTTTTTCTCGCATGTACGCGGTGATATCGCTCGCAACGAATACGCATTTTGATATGCGTTTACCGCCGGAAGTGAAAAGGGTCGTCTGGAAAGGGAAAGCGCGTGTGCAAATTAAGTGTGGATCGTTGAGCGACTGATTAGATAAAAATACTCTGGTCCGGCCGAACGGATCGATCCTGGTGCCTGCTCAGTTGGCGACCGCAGCGAGGATGAAAGTTAGCTACTCCAGCAGATGGCTGCGGTGTTGCATATCTAATTCACTTGACGCTGATGTTCTTCAATGGTGATGATCGCCGGGCTGGCCCGACAAAGAGCCAATGAGTCCTGTAAAGTTCGGAGCACGTTCGTTGAGGAGCGGTAGAGTGGTTCCCTGTCCAGGCAGGACGATAGTGTCCGCAATCGCTGCCGACTCCAACCTAGCCACCAAATTTGACGTGTTCTGAAAACTGAGGGAGATAGCCGCCACCGTAAATGTACTGTCGCGATTGCCACTCCCTTAACCTGCGCCGACAAGCACCAGTACCAGTGCCAGTACAAGTGCCAGTACCAGTGCCAGTACCGGTACCGGTACCAGTGCCAATACCAATACCGACCAGTACCAGTACCGACCAGTACCAGTACCGGCCAGTGCCAGTGTCGGTAGGTAATCTACTCCTTGGCCGTACACATAAACCCGTGAGGACTTTACCCACTCAGGTTACCTCCAGAACCACGGGGTAGAGTTTAACAATTCCAACGGCGTACTGCGGTGCCCATCGGCGCGACCTCAGCGCATGCCAAGTTGTATACTTAGATCGCGTATTAGGTGCTAGGTGACGTTAAAAGCCCGAAGACGATAGTTAGCATAACTCTCATTTTTACGTCAACGAATTCGAAACCAGTTGGATCTGATTCTGCAAAAGCAGCACAAACATGTGAGATGCCATAGATAAGTATAAAATATCGTGTTAAAGTCACAAGTGAAAGTGAAGCACAACCAAAAATATGAGGTAGCATATCCTAAAGAATGCCTGTCTCGTTCACATCCCTGAAGTGTGACGCGGCAGTGCTTGGTGGTATGATTGTAACAGCAAATGATGATTTGGTTTTTGAGGAGCCAAAGGTTAAGGACAAATAGATTAAATCACACAGATTGGTTCTCAGAAACTATTTGTTCGATTACAATGGTTGGAACACCAAAGGCTAGTATTGTATCCTGCAAGCCAATAACGAGGACTTCCTTTATTGTTTGGTTATCTTTTATGACGTCAGAGGTCAATCCATAATGGGATAAATCCATAGGCAATGATATCCCATGTAATACCGACCCGGTTCTCATAATTCAAACACGAAACAGTACTGCTTGCCCATGAAACATACATGTCCGCCCGGTGCTCAATATTTATTTATTGGTTTGTTGTGCCATCAGAGCTACAGGTGCATACCAATTTATAGCTAAGTTCAAAAAAATAAAATCCCAATAATGATAGCTGATGAGTGAGAACGGTAAATCATAATAAACGTAAACTGACACATACCCACACGAAAAGCACGAAGCACGCAGTACTTTAAAACAAAGGACGAGAGTGTGATGAACAGTGATTTAGATCACCGAATGAAGTCATGTAGGGAACTAAGAAGTAAAAGAGAAACTGATGCTACGATTGTCGAAGAATGAAAGACAAGATTTAAAGTTACGGAGTATAAGATCCCGTACCTTCAAAAGGACATTCCAAATATACCAAAAGACACATTCAGGATATCGATATTAAAACGATTAGAACTAGAGAAACCTAACATACTTAAAATCTGCAAGTAAAGTTATTACGATGGACAGAATATCCTCAAACCTTACAATTGCTAAAACACAAATGTCCTAAGCAGTTCTCTAGTATGACTTAACACAAACCTGAAGCTTTCCAAATGGGGCATGGAAGATGTTGCATGAGAGGCGGTAGGAAATGACGGATATTTGCGCATATGTGCACCAGCACACCCTAAAATGCCTGGTACCTAGCTACACCTACAGACGCTAATTTCCTCGGTACATGTATGCACCGACAGACCTTAATGTCCCCAGTACCTATATGCACCGACAGACCCTAATGTCCCAGGTACGTGTATACACCGACAGACCCTCATGTCCTCAGTACGTGTATTCACCGACAGACGCTAATCTCCCCGTTACGTGTATACACAGACAAATCCTAGCATGCCCCGTGCATCTGTACACCAACACACCCTAAAGTGCTCGGTCCCTGTATACACCAAATGACGCTAATGTCCCGGGTACGTGCATACACCGACAGACCCTAATCTCCTCGGTATAAGTATACACAGACAAACCTTAATGCGCCATGTATGTGTATGCACCGACAGATATTAATGTTTCCGGTGCGTGTATACACCGACAGACCCTAATGTTCGAGGCACGTGTATACACCGACGGACCCTAATGTTCGGGGCACGTGTATACACCGATGGACCCTAATGTCCCCGGTACGTGTGCACACCGACAGCCCCCAATGCCCCCGGTATGTGTACACCGACAGGCCCTAATATCCCAGGTACCTATCTACACCGACAGACCCTAATGTCCCTGGTACGTGTGTACACCAACATACCGTAATGTTCCCGGTACATGTATGCACCGACAGACCCTGATGTCTCCGGTACCTATCTACACCGACAGACCATAATGTCCCCGGTGCCTTTCTACACCGGCAGACTCTAATGTCAACGGTACATGTATGCACCAACAGATCCTAATGTCCCCGGTACGTGTATAGGCCGAAAACCCTAATGTCCCCGACACCTATCTACACCGAGAGACCCTAATGTCCCCGGTACGTGTATACACCGACAGACCCTAATGTCTCCGGTTCCTATCTACACCGACTTACCCTAATTTTCCCGGTATGTGTATGCACCGACAGGCTCTAATGCCCCCGCTACCTATATACACCGACAGACCCTAATGTCCCCGGTACGTGTATACACCGGCAGACTCTAATGTCCCCGGTGCGTGTGTCCACCGACAGACTCTAATGTCCCCGGTACGGGTGTCCGCGGGGAGACTCTAATGTCCCCGGTACGTGTGTCCGCGGGGAGACTCTAATGTCCCCGGTACGTGTGTCCGCGGGCAGACTCTAATGTCCCCGGTACGTGTGTCCGCGGGAAAACTCTAATTTCCCGGTACGTGTGTCCGCGGGCAGACTCTAATGTCTCCGGTACGTGTGTCCGCGGGCAAACTCTAATGTCCCGGTACGTGTGTCCGCGGGCAGACTCTAATGTCCCCGGTACGTGTGTCCGCGGGCATACTCTAATGTCCCCGGTATGTGTGTCCGCAGGCAGACTCTAATGTCCCCGGTACGTGTGTCCGCCGGCAGGACCACGCCGACCGTGAGTGGAAGTTCGCCCGCTCGCAGCTGTGGATGTCCTACTTCGAGCAGGGCTCGTCTCTGCCGCCGCCGTTCAACATGGTGGTCAGCCCCAAGTGGGTGTGGTACGCCGTGCGGTGGATGGCGCGGGGCGTGGCCAGCTGTGTGCGCTCGCTGCGGGCCCGCCAACCGAACGACAGACAGCAGCAGAAGTCCGGTATCAACGGCACCGTGGTGAGGATCCGCACCAGCACCAGACATGCCGCTCGACCTGACCTGACCTGACCTGACACGACTCGACCCAGAACTGTCCGCCCAGCCGCCGCAGAAGTGAAGCAGCATCCTCAGACAGTGGAATAGGCGCCGGATAGTACTAGCTAGTCTTGAGGACAAGTCCACGGGCGTACACAGATCTGCCGGTTTAAAATGGGTACCAGAGCAAAATTATCTCACTTGTTGCGCTGGGTTAGCCAAGATTAGCTAACTCCCCTGTTGATTTGCCTACATCGTAGTTCAGTTTCATATGATGGGGATGGCGGATGAAGCAAATATACATCGGACGTACCTGAATTAATCATGACCAGGGGTGGATGTACGATTCGCTCAAGGACACTGGATTAAGGACTAGGAAAAGAACAAGCTCAAAATTACGGGGCGCTTGGTTTCGTTTGAGAGTAAGCTCCCGTTAACCTTCGCAAGCGGGGCTTCCTTTTTCATATGCATGCGAAGAACATGCATGCCATTTGAATTTGGGACTCCTCTTTTTCTTTTTAGGAAGGCCTGCTGCACTACATTTCATCTTCATTACGGAAAAATAGCTCGCCTCGAATTCATAGTAGTTTTGGCGTTAGCTCACCCTCGCAGTGGTGGGGGAAGGGGTGGCCAGCTTGTCCCGTCCCCTCTAATATTTTCCGGAGGAAGTCCTGAACTGCTAACACCATCAATTTAAAATTTGGCATGCCTTCCGATACGTAATTTGCTCACATTGTCAACAATTGTTTCTGAGCTCTTACGATACTGGAGCCAGACCAGGTCAAAGTCAGGACACCACATCGCCTCAATACGACATCGCCTCAAACATTGCATGCAACACACCCTGCATGATATAAGTCAATGTGAAATATGAGTGCATAAACAAATGATCAAAGAAAAATGCAAAATACCAAATATGGCGTCAGGCCAGTTCTCTATGTCAAATGAAGGGATCAATTTAAAAAATGTCCCCTTGCGCATAGTTTTGCTACGCAATATTTTCTCTTCAGCAGGAATATACGTGGTGGCAAATTATGCCCTCTGAAAGCACACCAAGTTTGACTTTATTATCAGGTCAAATCACTGGGCTGTGACCTAAAACGTCCCCAATGTATACGTATTCTAGCAGCCCTAAAGGCTACAAGAAGAAGAACCTTGGGTTTTTTTCGTCGCATTCAACCGCTAGGTTATATAGCGTCGCCAACCTCTCACGCCGATTGGTCGCGGGTGGACTCGGTAAATGCCGTCGGTTGTGAGATTCGAACCCACAATTTTGCGCTCAAGAGTCCGACGATTTACCAACTGAGCTACCGCGATCCCCTTGCAGAGGCTACAATACAGCCTATTGCGAATGTGCAGGATGCCTAAACAAGGGTAGTTTTCCACACCGAGTTAATTTCTGATGTGACTAGTCACACATTTCAGTTATAAATCTTGGATTTGTTCTCGAAATGTTTTGGAACATTTTAACCAAACGAAATCCTGATTTTAACAACTCTCACATAATTATCAAAGATGGTGGACAACGAATGCATGGGATTTGGCGGCACTCATTAATTTTCCCTGATCGCCATCAGTTTCGAAAATTTCCAACTTAAGCAGTTCATCGCATATTTCCAGATATTTGCCCTTGACACGGCTGGTGACCTTGACATTTGCACGTGTCACCTGTGCTAGACTAAGTCTTCAGTTTGTATACCATCAATAATGAGGCACGAAATTTCATTTATTTTACGACCAGAGGCCGGAAGCTATAGCGAAGACGGATGATTGACTGCATCTTGACATTGATCCGTTTGGCATTCCATGGAAGATCAATCAAAAGGGACAGGCAAAATGTGCAAGTAACTACAAAAGTGCATGGATTTAGCTACGCCATGCCGTTTACTACACCCTCTATTTTGCTTAGAAGCAAAGTTAGTCTGAGGGAGAGGGACCAAATTGACCCCAGCCGCACTTCGTTAGGGATAAAATTATCCCGCACTACGAGGATTAAGGCTCCACCAAGCCTGAAGGACTGCCGCTGCAAAGCGTAAGTAACGTCCCTTGAAGCGTTCAACAGTTTCCTTGTAAAATTGAAAACTACAACATCCCGTCAGGATTCTCCGCTGTAGAGAAGCACAGATGTTCCGTGAAATGAGAAGTAGATTGTTCAGCCGTTTTTTTCCAGGTGTAGGTCAGGTGGGGATCAGATATGTATCAGTGTGTACCAGGTATGTGTAAGGCATGTGTCAGTAGTATAAAAGTTGTGTATTAGGTTCATATCATACGACCGCAGGTATGTGCCATGTGTGTGTCGTGTGAGCCCCACATGTACATCAGGTACGCCCCAGGTACATATCATACGACCGCAGGTATGTGTCATTGTGTATCTGTGAGCCCCACATGTACATCAGGTACGCCCCAGGTACATATCATACGACCGCAGGTATGTGTCATGTGTGTATCGTGTGAGCACCACATGTACATCAGGTACGCCCCAGGTGCATATCATACGACCGCAGGTATGTGCCATGTGTGTGTCGTGTGAGCCCCACATGTACATCAGGTACGCCCCAGGTACATATCATACGACCGCAGGTATGTGTCATGTGTGTATCGTGTGAGCCCCACATGTACATCAGGTACGCCCCAGGTGCATATCATACGACCGCAGGTATGTGTCATGTGTGTATCGTGTGAGCCCCACATGTACATCAGGTACGCCCCAGGTACATATCATACGACCGCAGGTATGTGTCATTTGTGTATCGTGTGAGCACCACATGTACATCAGGTACTCCCCCAGGTGCATATCATACGACCGCAGGTATGTGCCATGTGTGTGTCGTGTGAGCCCCACATGTACATCAGGTACGCCCCAGGTACATATCATACGACCGCAGGTATGTGTCATGTGTGTATCGTGTGAGCCCCACATGTACATCAGGTACGCCCCAGGTGCATATCATACGACCGCAGGTATGTGCCATGTGTGTGTCTGTGAGCCCCACATGTACATCAGGTACGCCCCAGGTACATATCATACGACCGCAGGTATGTGTCATGTGTGTATCGTGTGAGCACCACATGTACATCAGGTACGCCCCAGGTGCATATCATACGACCGCAGGTATGTGCCATGTGTGTGTCGTGTGAGCCCCACATGTACATCAGGTACGCCCCAGGTACATATCATACGACCGCAGGTATGTGTCATGTGTGTATCGTGTGAGCCCCACATGTACATCAGGTACGCCCCAGGTGCATATCATACGACCGCAGGTATGTGTCATGTGTGTATCGTGTGAGCCCCACATGTACATCAGGTACGCCCCAGGTACATATCATACGACCGCAGGTATGTGTCATGTGTGTATCGTGTGAGCCCCACATGTACATCAGGTACGCCCCAGGTGCATATCATACGACCGCAGGTATGTGCCATGTGTGTGTCGTGTGAGCCCCACATGTACATCAGGTACGCCCCAGGTACATATCATACGACCGCAGGTATGTGTCATGTGTGTATCGTGTGAGCACCACATGTACATCAGGTACGCCCCAGGTACATATCATACGACCGCAGGTATGTGTCATGTGTGTATCGTGTGAGCACCACATGTACATCAGGTACGCCCCAGGTGCATATCATACGACCGCAGGTATGTGTCATGTGTGTGTCGTGTGAGCCCCACATGTACATCAGGTACGCCCCAGGTGCATATCATACGACCGCAGGTATGTGTCATGTGTGTATCGTGTGAGCCCCACATGTACATCAGGTACGCCCCAGGTGCATATCATACGACCGCAGGTATGTGTCATGTGTGTGTCGTGTTAGCACCACATGTACATCAGGTACGCCCCAGGTACATATCATACGACCGCAGGTATGTGTCATGTGTGTATCGTGTGAGCCCCACATGTACATCAGGTACGCCCCAGGTGCATATCATACGACCGCAGGTATGTGCCATGTGTGTGTCGTGTGAGCCCCACATGTACATCAGGTACGCCCCAGGTACATATCATACGACCGCAGGTATGTGTCATGTGTGTATCGTGTGAGCCCCACATGTACATCAGGTACGCCCCAGGTGCATATCATACGACCGCAGGTATGTGTCATGTGTGTATCGTGTGAGCCCCACATGTACATCAGGTACGCCCCAGGTGCATATCATACGACCGCAGGTATGTGTCATGTGTGTATCGTGTTGAGCCCCACATGTACATCAGGTACGCCCCAGGTACATATCATACGACCGCAGGTATGTGTCATGTGTGTATCGTGTGAGCCCCACATGTACATCAGGTACGCCCCAGGTACATATCATACGACCGCAGGTATGTGTCATGTGTGTATCGTGTGAGCCCCACATGTACATCAGGTACGCCCCAGGTGCATATCATACGACCGCAGGTATGTGTCATGTGTGTGTCGTGTGAGCCCCACATGTACATCAGGTACGCCCCAGGTACATATCATACGACCGCAGGTATGTGTCATGTGTGTATCGTGTGAGCCCCACATGTACATCAGGTACGCCCCAGGTACATATCATACGACCGCAGGTATGTGTCATGTGTGTATCGTGTGAGCCCCACATGTACATCAGGTACGCCCCAGGTACATATCATACGACCGCAGGTATGTGTCATGTGTGTATCGTGTGAGCCCCACATGTACATCAGGTACGCCCCAGGTGCATATCATACGACCGCAGGTATGTGTCATGTGTGTGTCGTGTGAGCCCCACATGTACATCAGGTACGCCCCAGGTACATATCATACGACCGCAGGTATGTGTCATGTGTGTATCGTGTGAGCCCCACATGTACATCAGGTACGCCCCAGGTACATATCATACGACCGCAGGTATGTGTCATGTGTGTATCGTGTGAGCCCCACATGTACATCAGGTACGCCCCAGGTGCATATCATACGACCGCAGGTATGTGTCATGTGTGTATCGTGTGAGCCCCACATGTACATCAGGTACGCCCCAGGTGCATATCATACGACCGCAGGTATGTGTCATGTGTGTGTCGTGTTAGCACCACATGTACATCAGGTACGCCCCAGGTGCATATCATACGACCGCAGGTATGTGTCATGTGTGTGTCGTGTTAGCACCACATGTACATCAGGTACGCCCCAGGTACATATCATACGACCGCAGGTATGTGTCATGTGTGTATCGTGTGAGCCCCACATGTACATCAGGTACGCCCCAGGTACATATCATACGACCGCAGGTATGTGTCATGTGTGTGTCGTGTTAGCACCACATGTACATCAGGTACGCCCCAGGTGCATATCATACGACCGCAGGTATGTGTCATGTGTGTATCGTGTGAGCCCCACATGTACATCAGGTACGCCCCAGGTGCATATCATACGACCGCAGGTATGTGTCATGTGTGTATCGTGTGAGCCCCACATGTACATCAGGTACGCCCCAGGTGCATATCATACGACCGCAGGTATGTGTCATGTGTGTGTCGTGTGAGCCACCACATGTACATCAGGTACGCCCCAGGTGCACATCATACGACCGCAGGTATGTGCCATGTGTGTGTCGTGTGAGCACCACATGTACATCAGGTACGCCCCAGGTGCATACAAGTTGCGTGTCAGTGCTAGGTGCAAGTCAGGGTTGTTCCGGGTGTGTATCAAGTGTGTTCTAGTTGCACAGCAGGTGCATGTCCGGTGTATACAAGATGTACGTCAGATGCATGCAAGGTATGCCAGGTGTTTGACAGGTGTATGCAAGTTTGCGCTGGCTCGAATAGACGGCGCTTATCAGGTAAATATCAGGTGTGTGCTAGGTGCATATGAGATGTGCTCCATGTGTATATCAGGTGTGTATTGGCGCATAAAAATGTGTGTACCAGGTGAATACCAGATGTATGTTCGGTATTCAACAGACATGTGCTACAATAAGAATTAATCAGATATGCACTGGGTGTATTTCAGGTGTGCACTAGGTGTGTGTCAGATGTGTTTTAGATGTATGTATCAGGTGTGTGTCAGGTGTGCATTTGATGTCTGCCAGGTGTGTGAGGTATGTGAGATGCGCATTAGTGTGTGCCAGACGCACATCAGATGTGTGCCAAGTGTATATCGTGTGTGTATCAGGTGTAGGCCAGGCGCTTATCCGGTGTATATCCGGATATAGACGTGTGCCAGATGTGCGACAGGTGACTGTGTTGTCGGCATCGTGGCGCACCGATCACTTGTGGCCGGCACAGCGCTGCTAGTCAATGCCAACGTGTCCTAGAGTCGCTAACACATCAGATAAATTCGTGGTAGCCGTCTGTGGTCGCCGTACCGACACGGACCCACCCAAGCCCCACCCCGGCACGGGCATGCTGGTGCTGCCGACACGTCACCCGCCCCACCCCGGTACGGACATTGGGACTGCCGACACGGACCCGCCCAAGCCACACCCTGGCACGGACATGCTGGTGCTGCCGACACGGACCCACCCAAGCCCCACCCCGGCACGGACATGCTGGGGCTGCCGACACGGACCCCCCAAGCCACACCGGGCGCCGACACGGACCCACCCAAGCCACACCCCGGCACGGGCATGCGGTGCTGCCGACACGGACCCACCAAAGCCACACCCACACACAGAATGCTGGTGCTGCCGACACGGACCCACCCAAGCCCCACCCCGGCACGGACATGCTGGGACTGCCGACACGGACCCACCCAAGCCACACCCCGGCACGGGCATGCTGGTGCTGCCGACACGTCACCCGCCCCACCCCGGTACGGACATTGGGACTGCCGACACGGACCCGCCCAAGCCCCACCCCGGACATGCGGGACTGCCGACACGGACCCACCCAAGCCACACCCCGGCACGGGCATGCTGGTGCTGCCGACACGCCACCCCGGTACGGACATTGGGACTGCCGACACGGACCCGCCCAAGCCCCACCCCGGCACGGACATGCTGGGACTGCCGACACGGACCCACCCAAGCCACACCCCGGCACGGGCATGCTGGTGCTGCCGACACGCCGCCCACCCAGCCACACCCTGGCACGGACATGCTGGGACTGCCGACACGGGCACTCTGCCGACACGGACCCACCCAAGCCACACCCCGGCACGGACATGCTGGTGCTGCCGACACGGACCCACCCAAGCCACACCCCGGCACGGGCATGCTGGTGCTGCCGACACGGACCCACCCAAGCCACACCCCGGCACGGGCATGCTAGGACTGCCGACACGTCACCCGCCCCACCCCGGTACGGACATTGGGACTGCCGACACGTCACCCGCCCCACCCCGGTACGGACATGCTGGTGCTGCCGACACGTCACCCGCCCCACCCACCCCGGTACGGACATGCTGGTGCTGCCGACACGTCACCCGCCCCACCCCGGTACGGACATGCTGGTGCTGCCGACACGTCACCCGCCCCACCCCGGCACGGACATGCTAGGATTGCCATAACACACCCGCCCCACCCTGGCTGCTCTCTGCAGTATTAACCGGGGTGCGGAGAGTTATATAATGAAATGTTGGATTTGGAAAGGATAATCGGGGAACAGTTCTACTCGGGGAGGATTTAATTTTTGTTTTTGCTTTGAAATTAGTTGTTTTTTATATTGCTTCTTGAAGTGGCGTCGCAACGAAATTCTTCCGGGGGGGGGGGGGCAAGGTTGAAAGGGGGCCTCCCGTTCCCCAAAAGGGGGCCTCCATTGTGTTAGGGCCTCCTATTATTTTTAGGTTCTTAGTGTGGTTCGGGAATGGGAAACATGATTTGATATTGGTGTCTTGTTTGTCCTTGGCATGGTGCATCATTTACGCAAAACGCAACAGCAATAATCTTTTTTTTCGCTGAGAACTAAGCCATACCAGGGTATAAATAAGTAATGTGTGGATAAATACCTATGTGCCAAAACCAACCAATGTCTTAATGCTTTATCGACCAGAAGAATCTTCCCGCTGGTCTCTAGGTTGCAGCGAGCTGGCGGAGCTGGTGCTAAGGATATCTTAAAGATGTCTCCCATTGATCAACCCACTTTTATGTCCTCCAAGTCTAACTAAATATAGCTAGATTCATCACTACTGTTAGTCATTCCCGCCAGTTTGATGTCATAAGCAAACTTAAACGATCATTTCTCAGTCCTAAGACGACAATTTCGCGAAGGTCACGAGAAGTGGATTGAATTGGTTTTCTGATCGCTATCTTGGATATTTATTGATTTTTATATAACATTTGGTGCTGCCACACAAGCTAAAATAATAAATCCTCAGCGAATAAATTTACAGCAAGAACAAGCATTGAACAGCAATGCATACATGATAATGCAACAATGCAACAATGGCAATGCATAAATAATGCAAAACCTTGAAATTCAACGCCATCACGCCCATGGTTTTCGCTGTGCTGTACCGTTTGTAAAAGACGTCGTTGGGAAGGTATTGAAGCTTGGAAGCTCTAGGGCGCGTTTGGAGCTCGGATCCTGCCGCCAATTCACCGTTCGAAGCTCACAGGATCTGGAAAATTATCCGGATCCTGCGAAACATTTTTCAGACGAAATCTACAGGATCTGTGTGACGTCACTAGCATTAGCGGCACTTGTGACGCACAAGTTCATACAGCACGCCCCATGTTGCTTTGAGCCATTGAAGTCATGGTGCTCGATAATGAGAAGATGCAGGTAATTTTGCCAGTTTCAGTTTGGATGTATATGATTGTGATATTTTTGAGCCCAGATAAATCAAAGGAATACATTCTTAGGCTACAATAAGCTGGTAACTATGCAAGGGCCAACATTACCAAGGTACCAAACCAGGAGTTCGGACCCCTCCGACCCACCCAAGATCTCCAGCCATGGTGTCATGGTCTTCTATATGTAGCTTTGATGGTGCCCTTGCAAAGACTCCATTCAGCTCCTTTCATCCAGCATTGAAGCACACATTCATCACTCCGGGTAAGATAGCATCAAGGTTCCCTTTGTCGGAAGTGTCGGACTCGGGAATATACCTGACCACATCCAATAACCTCCCAGTGAACATTCCGACAGCGGCCCTCGGTCGACTAGGGAGTGGAATATCCACCAATGCCGACATGCAGCCAACACCCAGCCGACATGTAGCCAACGTGAGGCCGATGTCAGGAAGATATCGGGCTGTTGTCGGGGCGCTAGGGGCCCGCTATCGGCTGGGGAGTGAAATGTCGGACATCGGTCCGACGTTGGCTGGCAGCTATTTTATATGGGGGCATGTGTGTTGTTTTATATGCTTGTGAGGGGGAATTTGCCCCTTCAATGTTGGCTTGCCCCCATGGGCAATGAACCCCATGCCCCATGTTTCTGAACATTATTGTGGGACCAGTGGCGTACCTATATTTGCGTTAAGGAGGAGGGGGCAAACGGATTTGTACGGGGCCCACCTACCCCTATTAAAAAAAGTCCTCGGATTTCGACCACTATTTTGTCAAAGGGAACCTTCTTTTAAATCAATTGATTTGTGACCAACTGAATTGTCCTGTGGAGTGGCCTAATCTACCACTATCGTTTCTGATTCGTCGGATTTCAACCCTAACTCCCCCACCCTGTTCTAAGGTTTTCTTTCGGTATCCCTTGATAAGTCACCTCACACTGCTGAAATTACACCTATACAAATAACTTTAAAATGGAAAATTTCCCAATATCAGGCATGCCAGTTCATAGCGCCCTGTCGCCACGACGCCAACGTTCATGCACGTGCACATGCATCTTGCACATTCGGCGCATTCGCCACACTTCGTGCGATGCTACGGTTTTTGCTAGGCCTCCTACTTTTTGCTAATTGCTGCCACATGATAGACTTGCGCCATATTTGTGGAGTGATGATAGACATGATAGACTTGCGCCAGTGATCGAATGCTTCGTACGTGCATTCGCTGCGAAAATTCGATAAATTAAATTCAATCATCAGTTCCCTACTTCCCGTATTTTCTGGTGGTTAAGAAATGCGGATACCCGCTGAGCTTTGATGCATCTAATATCTTTGATTAAATATGCTCCCAGATTGGCTACCGAACTGAGACCCTGCCTAAGTGTTCTATCTTTGGACCTGTTGCGTCTTTCTTGGTCTACGGATGTGTCTTAGAGCTCAAATCCATTTTTGTTGGGGGCTCAACACATTTTCGAAACCCCTGCTCGTTTTAGGGTTTTGTTGCTTTTTGTGCACCGATTATTTTTTTAGGTGCCGGGGCGTTTTCGAAGATCCGATGTGTTTATTTAGTGCCCGGTCTTTTTGTTCGTTTTGGGACCATGTTGCTTTTTGCGGCCCCAACCTCTTTTTCAGGCCCTTGTGCGGTCTCATGTTAGGGCTGCAACGCATGTTTTAAGGCCCTGTCGCCTTTACGAGACTCTGTGCGCTTTGGAGGGCCACTTACATTTTCGGCCTCGGTTGTGCTCTTAGGGTCCCGCTGTGTTTAGTTGTGCTGTGTTTAGTTGTGGCTTCTGACACACATTTGTGGGGCCCCAGCACGATTTTGTGGCTTCGTTGCGATTTTGCTGGATCCTAGCGCGACATATCGCGCCCAGGCGCGTGGTTATGGGGACCCAACACCAGTTTTCTGGGCTCAACGCGATTTTTGTGGATCTTTTCTGATTTTTTTTAAAGTCAGAATTTCGGCCTCATTTTTCGAGCCCCTGGCACCATGTTTTTGTATCCCACCTCGATTTTTCGAGCTCCGGTATGTTTTTTCGGGGCCGGGCGTGATTTGTGAAGGCATCTGGTGATATTTTCGGTGCTCCGGAGCCATTTTCCACACCCGGACATTTTTTGGAATCCCTTCTTATTTTGGAGGGCTCCGGCTTGTTTTTTGTTTTGTATTTGGATAACGATGCGATTTTTGGGGTCACACTGCTTATGTGGGGCCCCAGACGCCAATTTTTGGGAACCCGGACATTAATTGTGTATGCCCAGACCAAATTTATGAGACTACCGATGGGAATTGTGGGTTCCGAGCGCGATATTTGGGAGGACCGGTTCGAGTTTTCGGGGCGCGTTGTATTTATCTGTGGCCCCAACGCGATTTTGGCGGTTCCTGTTCCACATTTTCGGGCCTCGGAGCGAGTTTTCTGGGGCCCGCCGTATTTGTTTGGAGCCTCCTGCGCGAATTCTGGTGGACCCACGCGAATTTTGGTGACCCCAGCGCGATTTTTTGGGGCCCCGGTACGATTCTTGGGAGCATATCCCTATCAGGAGGGAGGGGGAATTTTCCCCTTTGATATGCCACTGCGGCCACTGAAGGATATTATTTTGTTCAGCCGATGGCACCTTTCGAAGTAGAAAAGCCCTCCGGGTAATTTTTTCCGGACCTGTTCTTAATTTTCCGGTGCTGGGGTCGATTCGATCGAATCTCTGTGTGAACTTTTTATACATTTTTTAAAGGTCCTTGTGCGATATTTTTTGGTCTCGATACGATTCTTCGGTCTCCCGAATAATTTTTTTTTCGGTGCCCGAACACCGGGGCCCAGTTTTTTTTGGCCGGAGCCCAACGGGTTTTTTGGTGGACTTTAACCAGATATTTTAGGCCGCAGAGTGACATTCCGGTTAAGAATTGATTTTTGGAGGCAGCTGCAACTTTTGGGGCCCCGGTGCGGAATTTTGGACCCACATTATGATTTTCAAAGGCTGCGACGCAACTTTTCTTAGTCTAATGTGATCTTTTGGGCCACGACGTCATTTTCTTGGATCCCTAGCGCGAGTTTTAGCGGCCTCGGCACTTTTTGGAGGTCTAATACGTGTTGGGGCTTTTCGGGTCATTGCTGGGGCCCCAGAGTGATTATCCATGTTCGGATTGTTTTCGTTGCCCTGGCTTCATTTGTTTTTATCCCAATGAGACTGACCTGCCGTGCCCCTGGCGTGATTTTCATGGTCCGGGCGTGACTTTTTGATACCCCCAGGCTCAGCGTGATTTTCAGGGGTCCCGGCCTGATCTTTTGGGGCCCATATCGTGATTTTCAAGTACCCGGCACGACCCCTACTATTTCTTAGGGGCTTCTTCTTGCAAATTATAGGCCTCCTCTCGCGTCCTAGGGGTCTCGTCTCATTTCCTGGAGCCTCTTTACCGGTTTGGGATGTCTCTTCGTGTGTCTCCTTGTGTGTCTCCTCGTATCTCCCCAATTTCACTGTAGCGTTTCGCGATCAACAATTGTTCCCCTGCTCGGAAGTAAAAAACATAGGGCTCCTTTCGATCGCACCCTCAGCTGGGACTCGCATGTTTCCACCATTACCAGACGATGTTTCGGAACTCTGGCCGGTCTATCGCATCTCAGAGGCCACCTGCCACCATCGTCATCTCGGTGCTCGTTAATGCCTTGGTCCTCTCTCAGATCCGGTACTGCATTTCGGTGTACGGAAATAGTACCCAAAATAATATGTCTCGGATTTAAAAATAATAAACTATGGAGCAGAAGTTATTTTCGGACGAACTAAATTTGACCATGTCACGGATCTGTTAGAGCGTCTTGGCTGGATGAGCGCTGAGAACTTGGCCTCATACCACACGCTGTGCCTACTTCACAAGGTGCGCCGACTGCAGGAGCCGGCTTCATTAGCCGGCACTATCTCAACAGTCGCCGAGCACCGTGACCGCCACACCTGCCAGGACCGGGACCTGTACGTCCCCAGGTTACGAACAGAGATGGGCAGGCGCCGTTTTTGTTCCAGAGGTCCTGCCCTGTATAATGAACTGCTACATGAACTGAGACAACTGCCAGTTCCCACGTTTGGTCGCCGCCTTAGGCGGCATTTGTGCATGGGACCGGTCAGATTGATCTGATCTACTTCCTGACATCTTATCATACTCGCTGACCTCTTATCATACTTGCTGACTTATTATCATACTTGCTGACTTCTTATCATACCGACCGTACTTGCTGACTCTTTCCGTGCTGCTGGTATGAGGAATTGTTATAGTGTTATGTGTGCCTGTGACAACCCTTTTTCCCGTGACATCTGTTTTAAAACTCGACAATAGGCTGTAATAGCCATGAGTTTATTGTGGATGGCCTGAATATACGTCTTTGTCTTTGTCTTTGTCTTTGTCTTTGTATCCTTCCCTCCTCCACATTCAATGCTCCTCCTCTCCCGTCTTGGAGGGCCTCCTCTTACATTCTGGGGCCCCTTTAAATGGCATTGTGTTTCATCTCATGTTCCAGGGTGCATTCTCTGCCAAATTAGTGACCTCCTGCCACGCCTCGTGGGCCTCTTCCTTTGTACTGGCAAAGCCGTACCCATCTTGAGGGGATTTTCAATTTTGGAAACCTCACCTCCTTCCATACCTGCTACCACTCCCATCTTAAGGGCCTCCTCTCATTTCCTGGGAACTCTTTCCGGTCTTCGGGGCCTCATTTGGTCCTGGAGACCTGCTCCGTCTTGAGGGACTTCTCTCGAGTCCGGCAGGGGCCTCTTTTTCTCTTCTTGAGGCCTTCTTTTTCAAATTAGGGACCTCTTCTCACGTCTTGGAGGCCTCCTGTTCTGCGTTTTGATTCGATCTTTGCCCATCTTAAGGGTGGTCTCTCATCTCCTGATGGACTCCTCTTCTCTCCCAGGTGCCTTCTCTTCCAAATTACACGCAACCTTTCCTATATCAGTGGCCTTGCGATTTCCTGGAGATCTGGCTTGTCCTGGGGACCCGTCTTGAAGCCTTCTTTCCCGCCTGGTAGCAATCTCTCTTATCCAATGGCCTTTCTCTTCTATTTTAAGGGCCTCCTCGTTCATTACGGGGTCATATTTCGAATCGTGTGTCTTCCTCTTCCGAATTAGGTGCCTCCTGTCACGTCTCTTGATTATCCTTTTCTATCCTGGTGGAACCTTGCCAGTTTTGGGGCCTGCTTTTGCGTCTCCGAATCCTAATCTCATATCCACTGGCTTTCTCTTCCGTCTTAGGGCCTCTCTCTCATTTTCTGGGGCCTCCCTTCCCGTATTGGGGCTTCCTTTGCAATCCTGGGGACCTCCGTGCCAATTGTTGGCACTCTCTTGATTTCTGGGGACTCCTATCCTCTCTTAGGTGACTCCTTTATCAAATTAGGGGCCCCCTCTCACGTTTTGGAGGCCTCCTCACCTTTGTTTAGAGCCTCATTATCTTCTTAGAAGGGTGCTTTTGCGTCCTGGTCCCAAATTTTCTCTCCAAGGGTCCTCCTCCTCCAAAACATGGCCCTGATCTGGCTGGTCTCAGTGACCTTCCTCTCATTCCTGCGGATATTTCGGGCCCCTTATTGAGTCCGGAGAAATCTCTCCTTTCACATGTCTTTATTGTCTATTGCAGGGGCCTCTTCTTCCATCTTCGGGGTCTCGTTTTCCAAATTAAGAATATCCTGCCACCCATTGGAAGCCTTCTCGTCTAACCTGGATGGCTTCTTGCCCGTCTCGGTGGCATCCTTTTCGTACTGGGGGCCTCCTCCCAATCTCAGTCCTACGTTTCTTAAATGGATCTGATTATATTTCCTGAGGGCCTCGTTGTCAGTCCTGGGGCCTCCTTGACAGCATGATCTTCTGTCCCGTCGGCCTCCTTGCTCACCTTTTTTTCCGGTGCATTTCTGGATATCTCCTAGGATATCTCCTTGCATCTCCTCAAATTTCAGAGGGCGCCCCCCCCCAGTCTCACGGCAGGGGCGACTGCCCCCGGTGGCGACGCCCCTGGCTTCTTGACATTATTCCTTATTCGTACCTTAGCTTAGTTTCTAATTAAGAAATAACGTGATTGATGATAGCACGTGGAACAAAACAAGTAACAAGTTTCAGGCCTCCCCGGTAGCGCAGTTGGTTAGAGCGCTGGCCTGCCCTGGTCTCCCCTGTCTTGGCGACACAGGGTTCGAGTCGCTTCGCGCGCTCGCATTTAGCCCCCGGTTGGGAGGGTCAGTTGGCAGCTGGCCCAATTAAGGCCGGGGACGAGCTACCGGGCGGCCGTGTCGGTATTGATGGCACGTTAAACTTTCGGTCAAAATTCTGCCGTTGAACTGGAATTCGTGGATCGGTTGGTGGGGCCAGGGTTCATGCAACAAGCTCCGCTTAGCAATAGGACCCTGGTTCATAAAGCCACCCCAGCAAGAACTCGGATTAAATTTATTTAAAAAAGAAAAAAGAAGTAAATAATGCCGGATGTAGCTCTACTTTTATTATAGATATATATTACACACACTATGCTATTACTGAATTGAAAGCCCGGGCTTATGGACCAGCTGGTTTGAACATTTGTACCAAAAGGTTGTATATTTTGACGATTTGCTCTGCCGAGTCCGTACACTGAGATGCATGAAGTGATCATGGGCCGGACACCAGGAGCGGCAGCGGCAGACTGGCCCGGCCGCCTGATAGCAGCCGCGTTTTGTTGGGCAGCGTTTTCTGCTGCGCGCCGGGTCGCGAGAGACGCCGCCCAGCCGGGTAGAGGACGGCGGCAGGTCGCGTTCACTCACCACCGACGCGTCGGCCGACGACCCGTCACGACACGATGGCGACCAGGTGCTGTACGCCGAGGTGATGCGGCGGCTGGTCAGCAGGTCAGTCGGTGGCGTGACCCGCCCTGTCCTCTCTCTGGTCAGCTCAGTGGTGGGCCGAGACCGCCCCCACCCCGCTCTGGTCAGCTCATTGCCGGTGCCACCTCTATCGTCCCTTGATCAGATCAGTTGGTGGTGTGACCCGCCCTCACATCCCCTGACCATGTTAGTGGTGGTCTGTTGCCTTCCCTCCTCTGACCAGGTCGGTGGTGCCACCTCTATCGTCCCCTGAACATGGTAGTGGTGGTCTGTTGCCTTCCCTCCTCTGACCAGGTCGGTGGTGTAACCCGCCCTCACATCCCCTGACCATGTTAGTGGTGGTCTGTTGCCTTCCCTCCTCTGACCAGGTCGGTGGTGCCACCTCTATCGTCCCCTGACCATGGTAGTGGTGGTCTGTTGCCTTCCCTCCTCTGACCAGGTCGGTGGTGTAACCCGCCCTCACATCCCTTGACCATGGTAGTGGTGGTCACTGGTCTGTTGCCTTCCCTCCTCTGGCCAGGTCGGTGGTGCCACCTCTATCGTCCCTTGACCATGGCAGTGGTGGTCTGTTGCCTTCCATCCTCTGATCAGGTCGGTGGTGCCATCTTGTTTCCCTGAACAGACGTTTCCTGATCTATAAGCTTTCCATTTCCCTCTCCGTCAGATGAGGGGTGGTCTGGACCAGTTCTACACAATTTATCCGATGCATTTCTTTGGTGAAGATCCATTAGTCGTCCGTTTGGACAAAACCATAGCTATGCAACTTTTTAGTGGAGTAGAGTAGTCAGCACGGCTCAGATAGGAATATATTAGGTATATGGATGAGCAAATTATTAGACATCAGAACAGAAGTTATATGACAAAACAATTTCCATGTGTCAGATACTGTTGTCATATAAAAGTAGTAAAAGCATGTCAAAGCTTTATCATCGCTATATCGTTCGTCAGCGGTGAAGAGAGACCGGGCAGTTCAGGCAACAAGGGAATGTAAAGCGATCACAAAATTGCCCATCGAAATAGAGAAGTGCAGCTTTGATAGCGGGCCTTGGCGGTTCTGTGCCACTCTGCCGTCTCCCTAGGCTGTCAAGTCTCTGATTTAGCCACATAATCACTCGTCTCCGTGTCAGGTATTTAGGTGAACTCTGACGGCCATGTGCTAGCACATCGTCGCACACACAAGATGTGTTAGAGCACAATGCACAATGCACGCAAGATGTGCTCACGCAACAGTGAGATTACAATGCCTTGTTCCAGATATATTTTTCAATTCAAGAACCAACACCGGCACTCGGGAGCCAATGAAGATGATTTCATGGAGATCAAGCAGGATATATCGAGTTTAAGGTCAGTCGGAGCAAGGCTGAATGTAAGTATTCCAGGCCATGTATCAGCACCATGATATAGAGGTCGGCTTATTTTAACAGCCATCCTATGTTGTTAATAATTGTATTGGTTAATAGCTTCTTATGAATATATGACAGCACGAACATTCCTGAACTATTAATCTGTGTGTAATGGAACAAGCCTAGCATTGTTCAGAATTATAGAGGACGGTAAATGATTTATCCAAGTGAATTGTTTTTCTGTATCATCAAATGGCATTACATGTTTTTTACCAGTCATCAACATAACTTTGCGACATGATCTTGCGTTTAGTTGCGTATTCTTACTCTTCTTACTAACACCTTCCAGCGACTTATTCATTTATACAGTATGCGCTACCTGCTTGATGTTGAATTGAAATAATCGAGCAAGTAATTTCCAAACATTTTATTTATGTATCTCAGCACGTGCCCATTGCGGAACCCACGCAACCGCGTCAGGAGCCCAAGTACACAGTGGCCTCTGTCTGACCCAGGTACGAACTCCGCGAGGACCGGAAGCGTGAGGCGTCTCGGAACTACCGCAACCTGGACAACCTGCGGCGTGACATAGTCGGTCTGTTCCATGAGGAGCTGCGCGGTGGGCTCAACCTGCCGGCCGATGGCCGAGCGTACTCGTCAGACTGTGGGCCCGACACCATTTACCGGAAACCGTCCCGACGCGGTTAGTACTGTCCGGCTGTGGTCCCTTCACTATGACCGGAAACGGTCCCGACGCGGTTAGTACTGTCCAGCTGTGGTTCCTTCACTATGACCGGAAACGGTCCCGACGCGGTTATTACTGTCCGGCTGTGGTCCCTGTCCTATCTACGGGAAACAATCCCGACGCGGATAGTACTGTTGCGCTCCAATGCAATTCCGCCACCGAGCACGAGAGACCGCCGCACAGAGATTGGGACCTGCCTGCACACTGGTGGAGCATTGGGCAGCTTTGACGGACATGCACCCACTGCCCATCATTATCCCTGCAACACCGATACGTGTTGCATTTTGGCCATTAAAAGGGACTGAGTGGATGCTAAAACATTCAATTTTTAGAATGTTACCCCTTTGATCGGTCCTATCCTTCGTCACCTTCACTTTTCCACGCCTTGCATCGCCCTCTTTTCCTTTCCTTTTCTTTCCTTTCCTATTCTTCCCGTCCCTTCTCGCCCCTTCCCTTACTTTTCCTCCCCTCTCCTACCTTTTCTTCCATTAAATGGCATTACATCTGACAGTGTCGGCCATTGCATCTGATGATGTGTCGGCCATTACGTATGACAATATGTCAGCGGCATTACATCTGACAATATGTCGGCCATTACATCCGACAGTGTGTCGGACATTGAATCTGACAATGTGTCGGACATTACATATGTCAATGTGTCGGCCATTGCATCTAACAATGTGTCGGCCATTGCATCTAACAATGTGTCGGCCATTGCATCTAACAATGTGTCGGTCATTACATCTGACGATGTGTCGGCCATTGTATCTGACAGTGTGTCGGCCATTGCATCTGACGATCTGTCGGCCATTACATATGACAATGTGTCGGCCATTGCATCTGACAGTGTATCAGCAATTGCATCTGACAATGCGTCGGTCACTGGGCATCAGGCACTCTGCAACCACCTACAAGTTGGGACAAGAATACCGGACTTTTTGGTTCGATAGTTCTCATTCAACGTCAATTTGCATAATTTTAGGTACCGAAGATGTTGGGGGCGTCCCTGTTGCATGTTGTGTTGTCCTCTCCCCCTGCGGCGGAGGCCCGGGTAGTGCCTGCTGCCGCCCATACAGCGTGCCCACCAGGCCGCATCCTCGACACCATATGACGTGCTGATGTCGCCGCACCGACACCATGTGACACACTGATGTCGCCGCCCTGACACCATGTGACACACTGATGTCACCGCCCCGACACCATGTGACACACTGATGTCGCCGCCCCGACACCATGTGACACACTGATGTCGCCGCCCCGACACCATGTGACACACTGATGTCACCGCCCCGACACCATGTGACACACTGATGTCGCCAACCCGACACCATGTGGCACGCTGATGTCGCCGTCCCGACACCATGTGACGTGCTGATGTCGCCGCCCCAACACCATGTGACACACTGATGTCGCCGCCCCGACACCATGTGACACACTGATGTCACCGCCCCGACACCATGTGACACGCTGATGTCACCGCCCCGGCACCATGTGACACACTGATGTCGCCGCCCCGACACCATGTGACATACTGATGTCACCGCCCCGGCACCATGTGACATACTGATGTCGCCGCCCCGACACCATGTGACGCACTAATGTCGCCGCCCCGACACCATGTGACATACTGATGTCACCGCCCCGGCACCATGTGACGTGCTGATGTCGCCGCCCCGACACCATGTGACACACTGATGTTGCTTCCCCGACACCATGTGACGTGCTGATGTCACCGCCCCGGCACCATGTGACACGCTGATGAAACATTGAGACGGCCGTCTGGGCGACAGGTCGCAGCTCCATGACGGCACACAACCAGCAGCTGTCGCTGGACCTGGGTCTGTTGGGTCGGCCCGAGGTGGCCGCCGGAGAGGCGAGCTCGGCGCTGCTCCGCTCGCCGGACGTGTCACTCTCGACACTGGTCAGTCTGCGCCAGCTGGTGCGCCGTGAGGTGGAGCTGCTGACGCGGCCGCCGGCCCAGCCCGACCTGCACCAGCTGAGCGAGCACATATGTCAGTGGCAGCAGGACCGCTCGGCTGACTCAGCGGTGACGGACGCTCCAGCCGCTCCAGCCGCTCCAGCCGCTCCAGCCGCTGCAGTCACTCCGGCAGCACCGGCGGCTCCGGCAGCATCGGCGGCTCCGGCAGCACCGGCAGCACCGGCGACACCGGCAGCATCGGCAGCACCGGCAACACCGGCAGCTCCGGCAGCTCCGACGGCTCCGACGGCTACGACGGCTCCGACGGCCGGCCACACACAGAGTAGGCCGGCGGCCGGCAGACGACGCGGCCTGTTCGCCGCCCAGTCGGTGGACGTGTCGGTCACGACGGCGGGCACGCGCCTGCGACGCCAGGTGTCCGTCGACCACCATGAGCCGCCGCGCTGGGTGCGGCCAGCCGACCGGCAGCCGGGCCGGCTCGGATGACGTCAGACGCCCGTCTAGCGCCGACTGTGAGACGCGCCCGCCGCCGCGCGGAGCCGCCAAGTGCCGCACTTCACAGTCCTGCGCCGCTAGATGGCCACGTCCTGTGCGGCCGGACACGGGCTGGCCCAGTGACGCGCGACACGTGCCACCGCCGGCCGAGGCCAGTCATCAGCCGACTGTGCCAGCTTCGACCACGGCACCCACGCAGCGATGACGGTTCCGTATATTGCCGAGCCGGGCCACTTGCACTCGAACAACTGTATCGGATCAGTGAGCCCCACGTCCGACTTCGTGCGACACCATCCGTCGACATGTCACGAGGCGGACGGCACCTTCTGCGGATCCGTCGACATCTGACCAGGTGGACGGCACCTTCTGCGGAAGTGCCTGCGCGATATGCTGAGACGGTGCCCAGCTCGGCAGCCAGTTGACATGTTAATTGTGTCCAGATGTCTACCTGGCGACTTATCGACTTATGGCGTTTAGTTATAAGGTGAGCGCAAATACCTGTGATGTTTGACAGTCACGCCATACGATAATTAATCCATATGTTAGATGTCGGAATAACTTATTCTATGGCTATTTGTTACCTACAAGTGCGGTAAAAAAAAATGTTTTTCACTATCCCTGGCATTGTTTGCATCTTTTCCCTCTTGACAGGCATTCTAACTTTTTCGCATATCCTTAATGGGAAGGCAGTTGCCAGATATGACAGAACTTGGTGACTTACAAAACGCATTTTCTTACTATTCCACCCGTTTAGGGGTGTTTTGCTACAAATAAAGATAATTTTTGTCATTGTCTACTCAAGTCTTCTGAATACTTTTTGTGCTGCGTATTTGAGAACTCGTCAGCTGCACCACCAAATATTATATTTTGTCCAGTATCTGAGGACCTGTCAGCTGCACCAGGGACACGCGAGGGAAGCAGTCGAAGAGTGGGATGAGCGGCCTGGGAGAGGGGGAGGGGTGGTCACAAGCCGTCGCCGTGGCCCTCTTGTTTCTACATATATCCCTGTATGAGCGGTAGACAGAAGAGAAGGGGCTCAGATTCTCCCAGTGGCGTTCAGTGCCATGTGAAGCCTTTGAAAGGAAAGGATGAAGCCACCTTTTGGATTGGTCTTTTCCATTTAGCGCTGTAAGGCTGGTGTTGAGATTGAAAAGCGGGGTCATATTCCGTCCGTCCCCTTCCGTTCCAATGCATGTGATGAGCTAGCAACGTGGACACTTGTCATGAGGGAACCTTAGAACATGTCTTCGCAGGCGATGCCATGAAACTAACGTTAATGTTTGCTACCAAGGTGGTATACTGACTGGTACAGGGAGAAAGTGAGAGGAATCCCACCCCAATAATTACAATTTTAACATGGACCACGAGGGACGACTCATCAAATCGATATCGGGGTTTCCATCGCTTCCATGTTTCCCCGCAATGATTTTCAGAATTTGACGCTAATGCGGTTTGGTGGTACGTTTAGTTGTAGAATAATCTACTGTGCAATAATTCTCAATCGTTAAAGGTACTCGAACAAATGCCAACTCATGCTAAAATAGTCCAGGAAATGAATATCATTGTGTATAACATGGGCGTAGAAACCTGGAGGGGAGGGTGAGAATGGTTGATGCTCCCTCCCCAACTGAACGAATTTAATATTGATCCTATGGGTGTTGAATTAGAAGATTCCACCCCAATATGGCTCTTCCTCACCGAAATTTGGGATATTACGGCGTCTCTGGTTGGGCATCATGTATAAAGTGATAAGGCTATAAGATATAAGGTTATGTTAGCGCGACGGTAGCAGAAGTCCTTTATAGTTGTAAATAACTGAAATTTCAAAATTATGCAACATGAGCGAAGTAGCATACAAAACGCCGTAGAATAGCGGAAGAAGAGAAAATAGTGGAAATGGAACGTAATATAACACACGACGAATTGCAGCCATTGGGGCCTGTAACAGCTTGTTCAGAAGACCACAATCTCAGACAGACGAGACTACTCTGTCTGGCGTCGCCCGGGAAATCGCTCTCGCTCTTTGTCCTTTGCTGTGCTGACACTGGCCAGTTCGGGAGCGGCGATATTTCTGACTGGGGATCCCTGTCGTCGGGTGTCGGCAGAGTCGTGCAGTTTGCGGCACAGCAGTGGCGCCGCCAAACGTGCTGTTCGGCAACAGGCTCATCGGAGTAGGAGCGGCCCAACTATACCGAGGGGAAGTATTTAGAGCAAACCGATTATTACGCTAATCCTTTCCAGTGAACGTCATGGGTTTAATGGCTAATAAATGGCTAAGGAATGGCCCCTGGGCCCTGTTCTTACACCCATGCTCTGGACCGTTACCGGTCGGCTTCTGCCCATCGCACGCGCTCCGGCAGCAGACAACTCAGCAATGTTGACGTCTATTTAGTTGGCCTGTCTGGAGCAGCTCGCAGCGCGTGAGCTATGATGCTCTGCTGTTGTCACCCGAGTACGGGGGTAGACGCAACGAGGGGGGGGGGCACTGGGAGAACGTGCTCCTCCTCCAGTGGAAAGTGGCACCCCTTTGACCGGAAAAGGCGCCCTTCCGGGAAGGTTCGGCTGTACCCGCCCTCCCCCTCCTCACTCGGATTTCTTCACCCAAAGGCCCCCTTCAGAGAAATGGACGCCCCCTTGAGAAGACAAGTCGCCCCCTCAGTATTCTTGAGTCCCTCGTAAAAATCCTTGATCCGCCCATTTCTCGAGCTTCGAACGGCCTCGAGCGGCGCTGGTCAGAAGGAAGTACACGCATCCGGTCACCTGTCGGGGTACTTGAGCGATGTGTGAATCGTGATGCTGGTTACGGTTACTGCATATAATAAATAGTGCGCATGTTAACACTGGATTATGGATCTCAAGACGTTCCTCGGCAAACACGTCTGAGCGGTTTCCACAGGCGTCACGTAGCTTAAGATCTGATGTGTACCTGATGGACCTCATAATGCGAACCCTTATGCCTTAAGAATCAAAGCGTCTGGGCAGAGCTGGCTCCTGGTGACTCTCCTGCGCCCTTAGGGTGTAGCCTGGAGGGACCAGACGAATGGGGTTGCGACTCGAGGGGCCGGGTGACGATTCATACGCCTAGGCAAACTGAGCCTTTAACTTGAAAAGAGGTCTTGCAACCATGCATTAGAAAGGGATGTTTAGTGGGTTTTTGTGTCACCTGAACAAAGTGTTCTTTCAGCATTTTCTCATTACTTTTTTTAACACACCACGTATGACCACTTTTTGTGATATGTCTGCATTCTGTCTTCCTGTTTGATTACTTCTTCGTGCCAAATCGAATATTCTAAAGTCAGAAACGGGTCTTCTTAGGTGCTGGGAACCGTTGCCTGGGGAAAAACTGCATGCACCTATCCGCCCGAGATGACAAAAACAACTTTTTTTCTTTTTTTTTTTTAATTCCCTACCTATTAATAGGTAGGCAGGAGTGCCCTTCCATACCCGTGCGACCTAATTACGTTAAATTCCAGGGATGAGAAGTAGGTCATGGTAAGCAAGTCCAGGTAGGTCACACCACTCCCCGCTCCTGTTTCTTGCTAGACAGATCCCGCCACCAGATATTAGTAAAAGATGTTCCTGAAGCCCTCTCAGACAATTAGCAATGCCAGTAACGTCTTCGAGGGCTCCAGAAAAAAAACTGCTATAGGTGTTAATGGGGAAATAATATAAAATCCCTGATCTTGCACGTACATCTCCTAAACTATTACTACACTAAGGAGAAAGGACAAACCAAGTATGAAGAAAGAAGAAAGAGAAAAAAACATGATACTTAACGAAAATATCCGAATAAGACAACCAGATCACCATGCATAGCACAACATTATCACCGACATTCATTGAAAAGTTCATATTTTCTAGTAATGTATTGCCTGATGTGTTTTTTTTCAAAATGATTTTACTCCTGGGTACATCTTCAATCTTATGGAAGTGAGAGCAGATTATTTTATTCCAGGCTTTTGGTGCAATAAAGGCTAATGAAAACATCCTGTAATTAATATCAGAAAAGGGTATTTGAAAGTGTTGTCTAACTCTGAGGCCACCTTCTTGATGAAGTTGAAACATATCAGAAAGAGGTGCTGGTGATGAGTGATTTAGAAAACCTAGCATGATGTAAATGCATTGTTCATCAACTATGTCCAGAAACTTAAGAACTCTATGGTTGATAAACAATTCATTTGTATGGTATAAGTAAGGTTTCTTGTCAACAATCCTAATAACACGCTTCTGCAACTTAATAATCTTGTGAAGCTTAGAGTGGTAAGTACTTCCCCAAACAACAGCACAGTAATTTAGATATGGCAGTATTAGAGAATTATACAGAAGAAGCAATTCACAAGTTGATAGAAAGTACCTAGATTTGCCTATAATACCAATATTTCTGCTAATTTTTGAAGAAATGGCATTGATATGGCTTTTCCATGTCATGTCTTCATGGATTAATACACCTAAATATTTTATGCAGCTATGCCTTGTAATATTATAACTATTTATTTTTACATGAAGGTCATCACATGGTTTCCTGGAAAAAAATTGATATCCAGTCTTATCAGCATGAATAGATAATCTGTTGGTATGAAACCATGCAATTATTTTGGGTATTTCCTCATCTACTTTAGTTTGTAACTCAAAATGATCATTAGCTGTAATAGTAATGGCTGTATCGTCTGCAAAGAGGTAAAAGCTAGCCAAATTGGAAATATTGCAAAGATCATTAATGCATAGAAGAAATAGCAGAGGTCCAAGAATCGAACCCTGAGGAACACCTATTGTGATATTTAATGGTTGGGAGAGGATGTCATGTATCTTGGTTCTTTGAGATCTATTTGATAGGTATGAGTTTAACAGTTTATATATATTTCCCTAATGCCAATAAAGTATTTTTTTTGTAACAAAATGCTGATGCTGACAGTGTCAAAGGCCTTTTTCAAATCCAGATACAGGGTACAAACTAATTTATTATTTACAAGGGCTTTAGTGACTTCATTATGCATCAGAGCAATTGGCATGTATGTGCTATGTTTTTTCTGAAACCAAACTGCAGTGGGTGTATGATATTATTTTAATTTAGAAATGATGATACACTAATGTGTATTAATCTTTCCAGCACCTTCGAAAATATTGGTAGCAAAGAGATTGGCCTATAATTAGTAAATTTATTATTTTCCCTGATTTATATACAGGAATTATAACTGCAGATTTTAATGCATCAGGGAATATTGAGTGCTCAGACAAAGATTGAAGAAATATGTTAGATGTTGCAAAATACTTCTATATGTTCCAATCACAATTTTTGTGCTAATTTATCCATACCTCCACCCACAGGGTTCAAAGACTTAACAATTTCTTCAATTTGAGCTTCATTAACAAAAGGAATATTGTTAATGCTGGCATGAGTAGGCTGTGTAAGCTAATATAATGGGCCATTGTGTGCTGCAGGTATATTTTGTTCCAATTAACTACCTATCGTTGAAAAAAGTATTGAATTTATCAGGTATTTGTTCATTTACACAGGTAGCCCCAGAGTTATCAACAAAGCACATTGGAGGAACTGTTTGCAATTCATTCTTGTTTATAATTTCATTCAAATACTTCCATGTTTTTTTGCCATCACCCTTGCTATCCTGGAATGCCCTCTTGTAATATAATCGTTTTGCATCCCTAAGACATTGCAAAGCATGTTCCTATACATTTTGTATTTATTTTCATGCAATAAAATTATATTCCTAATATATTTTGCATAGTTTATTTTTTGTATTTATTGAACACAGAAGTGCAGGGGTTACCCATGGTTTAATCGGATTCTTTCTTCTACTAGGTGTAAATTTTTAGATAATTTTGTAATACCTGTTTCATATGCCTTAATAAGTTTGTTGCATGCTTGATTAGCATCAGTTTCATCTTGAAAGGCTTCTAAGTTGCTGATGAGGTGATCATTTAATTCACTGATTTTATTCTTATCAAAGCCTGTCACTGAATGTCTTGTTATATTTGAACTTTCAATTAATGACAGATTAAGAAAAACTGGAAAATGATCTGATAAATCATGAAGTAGTATTCCTGAATTGTTAAAGACATTAACATCATTGATAAATATATTATCCAAAAGGGCATCTGATTCATTACAAATTCGGGTTGCTTTTGAGATGGTTGGGAAAATCCATAAGAATTGAAAAATTCATAAAATTAAGTGTAGGTTTATCAGAGTGATATTTCAAAAGATTGTAATTGAAGTCCCTGCTATGACACATGTACATTTGGTGTTTTCCAATGAGTCAAGTATTGTTTCCAATAGTCCATAAATATAGTGTGGCTCAGACTTGGAGGTCTATACATTTCCCTACCAGGAATCTTTTGCTGGTACACCCAACTTCATTTTGATTTCCAGAAAACTTGTCTCAAATGATCACCTCCAGGTCTTTTTTTCCCTAGCCTCATGTATTACCTACATATATTGCTGTCCTCCACCTTCACCTTCTTTTCTACTAGATGAAAAGAGATTATAATTTTTAGACTAAAGTATTGTTCTAAATCTTTCTTCAACCATGTCTCTGATACACAAATAACTGGCCAATCAACTTTAGAGCTTGCTAGAAAATTAACAACATCATCAAATTTATTCTTCAGGGATCTTGCATTGATATGAAGTACTGAGAATCCAGCATTAAAGTTAAGTGGTTGAGGTAAGGTATAATATGTACATTGTGACAATATAAGTTCTGGAGGGTACTTATAATTCAAATCATTCCCTAGTAATTCCAATGTAGCTCCCTCAGTTTGAGCCTGCTCATTACTCAGAGAAAGAGCGAACTGGAAATGGTGATTATATCTGGAAATGTAAAACTTGGAACAATAATTGTGCATGGACATTGAACTGGGAACACACAAAAGAGGGACCATGAATGATCGGAAAGCAAAATGGAAAAGGAAATTAGTGAGGTAAGTTCACACCATCAGAAGCATAGTATGCAAAATAAATCTAGATAGTTGTATGCCTAGATGAGATGATAGAGGAGCAAGGATTCTATTGCAAGTGAAAGATACACTTGCCAATACCATGTGTGGGAAGTTATCAACATCCCTGCAGCAGTAAACTTTTAGCAACACCAGTTGTCTGTGATACCCCTCCCTCTCCCGGCAGCAATTTACACTTTAAGGACAATAATATCACCAGGAAACATGCCCTCTCATATGCCAACATGATAGTAGATTAACACATGTTCAATGTTCAAAATAAATAAATAGATCCAGATTGAATTGATTATAAGTAAATTGGCATAATAGTTGCCTTCTGTAGTGTTAATCTGCCAAGAATATCACTTCTGATGATCATGTATTCAGAAAGAATAGCATTAACTAATCGCTGAGTGTTAACTAAAGGCCATTGTAGTAATGTTTGTTCAAACTGTGATTTTGCAATGACCTTTACTTTAAATTAATTTTATATTAAATTTTTGTCATGTTAAGGTTCACTTACTAAGATCTTCCTGGTGATCAAGGGACCGGAGCAGCATTGCCAAGTTTTTTCATGGCCAATCATCCTTCATAACATACGGTACAGCCGGATTGTTGTGATATATGCATGCTATCCCAATCTCGTACACTCCTTCCCTCAAGTTAATGAAGCTTGACACGATATGATCAGAATTCATCAAGTTGATGCTTTGAATTAAAAAAGTGCACAAGTGTATAAGTGCATAGTGCATAGGCCCCCAGTGTCCAGATTAAAATATTAAACTGGTGCTTTTTCAGCAACTCACGTACATGCATCACACGTTCACTCGACTTGGATCGAAGTTGGTCCAATAGCACAATGGCAACCAATCCGTACCAGCCTGGGCTTGATCAAGTGAAATATCACTTGTGTGGCATTGGGCCATCGTTTGGTAGAAACCTAACGGTCCTAGGTAAGCTAGTTTTAAATTGATTAGCGGGAGAAAGGCGCCTGCTAAAAGTAATCAATCTTCCTGGTTCCCGCAGGCTCATCTATCTTCAACTTCGCTCGTAACTATGTAACTACTGGAAAATCCAGGATTCAACGTGATTCAAATCCTACCAACCAGCAGCGATTTTTTGGTGATGCTATTTCCGTGACTGGTGACTTTTGTGTCAGGATTCAACGTGAGCTTATTCTCGATGGACCCTACAACATGTCTGATATCATTCCAGGTCAAATCACGTAAAGTCAGGTCAAGTCAGGTAAAACTCAGGCCAGGTGAATTGACTAACTTTGGAAGTTCAAGAGTGGTATTGTTCAGCGACCCTTCGAGCCAGTCAGAAGGCCCCCTGCATTCGCACAAGCCCTTCAGGCCTGGCAATTTTGAATATGGGAGCATTGGCGACCATGAGGTCACTGCCTGAAACAAGTTGACTTTGCGACCCATCCCACACATACACACGTTTCAGTAATGGTGAAGCATTGTGGAAGTCACCGACTGGGCCTCTCCAATCTAACATGCTAGATGAGGCCCTGCTTGAGCGAAAATGTCGTGCTGCTCTAATGATCTACGCGACGTTTAGAAGACGGATTAAAATGAATTGGGATGTAGGGACCCCCAGCAACGAGGTCATGATCCATGCAAGGTGGAATCCGCCCTCCCTCCATTGAAGGCCAAGAATTCGAAAGCTCATCACCTGCACGGGCATTGCGCTCAGCTGGCTAAGCTGGCTTAGCTGGCTTAGCTTAGCTGGCTCAGCTGGCTGAGCCTGGCACTCACCTGAGCTTAACATTGATTCCAAGCAGTGGCGTACCTAGGATTTGCCCTGGGGGGGGGGGGGCAAACGGATTTGGAGGGGGGGGGGCCCACCTACCTCCATTTTTTAAAACGTCCCATGATTTCGACCACTGTTTTTCAAAAGGGCCTTTTTCAAATACAATAATTAGTGACCAACTTAATTGTCGTGTGGAGGGGGCCAAATATACCACCATCGTTTCTGAGTCACCGGATTTCAACCCTAACTCCTCCCATCCTGTTGGAAGGTTTTTATTTTGGTATCCCTTGATAAGCGACCTGACACTGCTTAACTTACACCTATGTAAATCATTTAGAAATGTAAAATTTCCAGAACCTCAGGCATTCTAGGTAATAACGCCCGGTCGTCAAAACGCCAACGTTCGTGCACGTGTACATCCGCCTTGCGCATTTGGCGCATTCGCCACATTTCGTGCGATTCTCCGGTTTCCGCTAGGCCTCCCACGTTTTGCTAATTGCTGCCTCATGATAGCCTTGTGCCATATTTGGCGAGTGGAATGCTGAATATAGGCGTTCGCTGGGAAAATTCGATGAATTCTATTCGATGATTAGCTCCCTTCTTCTCACATTTTCTGCGGGTTAAGAAATCCAGATACCTGTTAAGCTTTGATGCACCTCATCTCTGGTTAAATACGCTCCCAGATTGGCCACAGAACCGAGGCCCTAGCTAAGTGCTCTTTTTGGACCCGTTACGTTTTTCTTCGTTTGCGGATGTTTTTTAATGGTTCCAGTCAAGTTTTGTTAGGGGCCCGGCACATTTTTGAGAACCCGGCTCTTTTTAGTGGTTTGTTTGTTGTGCACCGACGATATTTTTGAGGTACCGACGCGTTTTCGATGACCCCGATGTGTTTATTTAGTGCCCGATCTTTCTTGATCCATTTGTTAAAGGGCCATGTCGCTTTTTGAGGTCCCCAGTCGATATTTTTAGGCCCCATGCGGTGTCAAAACCCCAGTATGTTTTGAGGCTTTCGTTTTTGTAGAGCTCCTGTTGTGTATATTTAGAGCTGCAACGCATGGTTAAGGCCGGACCGCTTTTTGCGAGACTACGCTTTGGAGGGCCCGGTGCATTTTTGGCCTGCCGTTGTGCTCTTCTGGTCTTGCTCTATTCATTTGTGGCACCTGACGCATATTTATGGAACCCCATCACGACTTTGGGGGCTCGGATATAATTTCTCCAGATCCCGGCGCGACTTGCCAGGCCAAAGTGCGTGTTTCAGGGGGACCCGACGCCAATTCTTGGAGCTGAATGCAATTTTTGGTGACTTCTGAATATTTTGAAGTCCGAGTCCCGGCCTCATTCTTTTGGGCCCCTGGTGTCATATTTGGGTGTTCCGCCGCGATTTTTCGAGTTCTGGTACGTTTTTTCGTAACCGTACGCGATTTTCAAAGGCATTGGTGATTGTTTGCAGATCCGAAACGATTTTCCTGGCTCGGACGTTTTTTGGACTTCTCCATATTTTGGGAGACCCGACTTGATTTGTCGAGTCCCGATGCGATTTTTGGGGTCACACTGTGCTTTTTTGGCCATCGACACCAACTTTTGGGAGCCCGAGAGGAATTTCTTATGCCGCGACCAGTATTTTTGGGACTACCGATGAAAATTTTGGGTCCAGAACGCGATATTTGGGGGCTCGGCGCGAGTCCGCGGGGCGTGTTGCGCTTAGCTGGACCCCAGCGTGATTTTGCCGGACCCTGGCGCGAATTTTCGGTCCCGGAGGAAGCTTTTTGGTGCCACCTAGATTTATTTAGAACCCTACGCGAATTCTGGGGGCCGTGACACGAATTTGTGGGTCCCAAAGCAATATTTGGGAACCCCGGCGTGATTCTTGGGAGCCCACTCCTTCAGGAGGGGAGGGGGCATTGGCCTCTTTGGCATACGACTGCGGTTGATCAACGAGTCTTGTAAGCCAATGGCACCCTTCAGAGTAGAAAGGCCATTCGGAGAACTTTCTTTCGGGACCTGATTTTCCTGTGCTCGGGTCGATTCGATGGAGACCCTTTGTTATTTGTTTTTTTTTGTTGTCGAGTTATTTTTGTAAGCCCCCTGCGCGATATTTTTGGGCCCCGTTGCGGTTCTTCGGGCTCCCGGTGTATTTTTGCGGTGCCCCAACACGCTTCTTTTTCGCGGCCCGATGCGTTTTTTTTTTGGGGGGGGGCGGTCTTTAGTGCAATTTTTGTGGCCGCAGAGTGGCATTCCGGGTAGGCATTAATTTTTGGGAAGCCAGCTGCGACTTGTCAGGCTACGGTGCGACTTTTTCTGCTCACAGTGTTATTTCCACGGGCAGTGATGCGACGTTTTTGGGTCAAAGTACGATTTTGTGGTCCCGGTCGTCACTTGTTGGGATCCCTAGCGCGAGTTTTAGTGGAATCGACACGTTTGTATTGGCCCAACACGTTTTGGGGGCTTTCGGAGCGATTGTTGGAACCAAGGGTGATTTTCGATGTCCGGACTGGTTTTTTTTTCGTTGCCGCGGCTTCGTATTTTTAGGTGGTCCCGATTAGACTTATGGACTTATAGGTGCGATCTGTCGAGCCCCTAGCGTGATTTTCAGGGGCTCGGGCGCGACGTTTTGGTATTCCCAGGCTCAGCCTGATCTTCCAGGACCCAGGCCCGCTCATTTTGGGCCCCGTCGTGATTTTCATGAACTCCTGCACGGCTTTTTGGGCCCCAGCGTAGTTTTCAGTAACCCCAGGCTGCTTTTTGGGAGCCACAGCGCCATTTTCATGGTCCCGGCCTCCGACTTTTTGGGGCCCCAGTGTGATTTCCTGGGGCCCCGACCCGACCTTTTGAGGCACCATTGGATTTTTTGGGGGCCCGGTTCGACTTTTCGGGGGGGGGGGGCGGCGTGACTTTTGGTGCCCCCAGCGGTATTTTCAGGGGAATCGGTCCCACTTTTTGGAGTCCCAGTCATTTTAGAAGCCCCGAGAAAATTGTTTTGCCTCCAATGTGATTTTCAGGGGTCTTGGTACGATTTTGGAGGTCCCCATCGCCATTGTCATGCCCCGTGCAATTTTTTGGGCCTCCAATGTGATTATTAGGGGGCCCCGCTGGATAGTTAGGGAGCCTGGCGAATTTTTCCGAACCTCGGCGCGATTCTTGGGGGCCCCACAACCTCTCAGGAGGGGGGATTGCCCCCTTCGGTATGCCACTGATTCCAGATGGGTAATAAGCACTGACCTTGTTTGAGCGTCCAGATTTCTCGGCGTTCTTCTCAGACTTCCAGCATGGTCATTCATGGCTAGATTCGGTCACATGGTCACACGACCACCTTTGGTAGGTGTGTGGAGCTCTCCAACGGAACAATTCGCACAGTCAAACTGCACATTGTTTCCCGAAGGCGATTGTTGCAGGGCCACCGGCCCCGACCCTTTTCAGAACTGCTGCTACAGCTCAGGGAAAGACGCCAGGTGCCGCTGGCGGCTACCGCACCAGCCAGGTGCACCCCGATGGGGGGGGGGAGTGATTTTTTTAGGCGTGCCGGACCATGAAGGTCACTTGCGCCGCCTTTAAAGCGAGTACGTTACATGTCTGTCTATAAAGCGAGCGTGTGTGATCAAAGGCCAAGTGGACATTTACGTTAAGGAATTTTACGTTAGTTTGCGTGATATTTTAGGTGCTGAAGGCGAGGGTCTGGGTTGGGAACAGTTCCCTGATGTCTAAATGGTTTAGTTTTACTTTACTCCTCCACAAAATAATTTGTAGTTTTGGGTGGGGTTGGGGGTGTTGTGAGAGTGACGAGAAGTTGATTTTGCCAGGGTGCCGGCTTTAGCCTACTCTTATCGAAGAGCACCGAGGGATCTTTACCGTGCGAACAAGGAGGTAATTGTTCACACCGCCTATCACGCCGGCTGCCGCGTTTTAGTTGTTAGTAGCGGGTTAGTCTAAGCATGCCATGCAGGGTTGTCAGTTGGGTTAGTACGGTGTTTTGCAATTCGGCTCTTCTATGTCCGCTGTACCTCTGGGTAGCCGTTTACGTGATGATTTGCTAGGCAAATCGGCTCATCTACTTCCGACGGCACCGCTAGGTAGCCATTTATTTCTAATTGAGAAGCAAATTGGCTCATGTACGTCCGACACCATGCGGGGATGGCTATTTACGTGTTTCCTTCGAGTGTTTCGCGGTCATGCATTGCGAGTTGATGTGAGTGTTAGTGGTGTGGTGCCTACAATGCTCCTGCTAGTTGTGTGGCATACAGATATTCAAATAGCAATTGAAGGAGTTCTGGGTGCTTGTCACCGAGAAGCGGTGGAAGCGATAGGGTGATGCCCTCTTGTTGGCAGAATGCCTTAAGTGGTTGTCTTTGGGAGCTAAAGCTGCTACAGTCTAGCAGGATGTGGCTTATGCTTGACGTGGTGTTGCATGTAACTCGGCGTCGTCGTCGTCGTCATCGTCGACGTCAACGTCAACGTCAACGTCAACGTCAACGTCAACGTCAACGTCAACGTCAACGTCAACGTCAACGTCAACGTCGTCAACGTCAACGTCAACGTCAACGTCAACGTCAACGTCAACGTCAACGTCAACGTCACCCACCCCTCACTCCACACACCAACAAACACACACCGGCTTAAATAAAATAGTTCTGCGCCCATATGCAGGTAAAAACACACCGGCCTTGATGGAGCATCGGAGCACAGCAGGCATGAACTGTGATGACGATGGGTGAAGCTATTTCCTTGGTGCCTAATATTAGGGAGGGACGAAGCCAAAGTTTTGGTGGGGCGAGTTCAGGGTCGGGGAGGGGGCACAGCTTCCACAAAAGCATATAAATATAAAACAATGTCCTCTGATCAAACATGTTCATTGATGTAGTCATCGTGATCGCCCAGTCTAGTCAGTCACCACACACGACACCAAGCAAATTAAAGTGCACAACGGATCACAGACATCAATCAGCGCAATCGTCCTACTATTTGTTTTACAACAGTCTAAAAAAAACACCCGTACCCAATGGCGCAGCCAAGAGCAAGAGGACACACTGGGTACATGCCTTTCCGGTCACGGCCAAGGAGTCCGAAAAGGTCAGCCCGGGAGATTCCCAGAAGTGTCATCCGACGGTTTTGAAATGAATGTGTCGGCTCGAATGGTTTCTTTGCTAGAGTCGGAAATAAAAAGTACAAAACTTCGGAAAGTAGGAATAATGTCAGAATTCAAAACAGTTTTCAACTCGGTGTAATTGGAATGGGCCCCGCACCAGGTGTGTCGCAACAGGAGCATTTTCACTGCAGCCCTGTTAGTACTTGTAATCCTTTCCTTCCAAAGGGTAGTGCGGATTTTTATATACCTTTGGTGGCGCTTGGACCCCACCATATTTGCCTTCTTGACCTCATGCACCAATTTGATTTCTAATTCCCCTTGAAATTGACTTCGGATGGACCAAGGAGGATAATATTCCAAAATGTCCAAAATGCCACCATTCGCAGCAATTGCAGCATAGCAACACCAAATCTATTGGTGGTTTTGCTATTGGTGTTGTGTACAGACATCAGTATGACCATGGAATTGTTGTTTAGTTGCTTAGCAGATTTTTTCAGACAATCTGGTTTAAAATGCATCAGCATCGCTAATCGCAACATTTTATGATGTAAGCTGTACTTCCACAGTGGAGGGAAATCCAGCTATTTGGTTTGTTTTTTTGCATACAATTTTACTTTTTTCAGCAAAAGGTGGAGAGTCAGTCCACTATCTAATCCAAATCTGTTTCTTTTCAGTACAGAATGTGCTGGTTAACATCAATGTTTCTACTTAGCATGGTGCTTTTCATTTTTTCCCTTTAGCTTTCTTATCAGCATAAAATAGCACAGGTTGTTGGGGGGGGGGGGGCAAATCAACATGGGGGGGGGACAAGATCAACATTGCTGGGGCCATGGCTCCCATAAAAGGATACAAATCGACGCCCCTGCATCAGATTGTCACATATGAAGAGCGCTTAACAGAACATATCTGGGGAAGCAAATTATTTGCTAGGAAGTTGTGTATATTACTTCAAATCCTATCTCTGCAAGGAAGCACAAAACCGCTCTGTTGTGTATAAATCGGGAATAGTTTCCCAACAAGTCGTCCAACTTCGGAGTATTTATTTATTTATTTATTTATTTCACGATATATGCCCTCTACGTATAGTGGCTGTTATGGACAGTCTGGGTATAACTCATAGATATTTACAAAGAAAGGACAGATTCAGGGGCGTCAATTTGTATCCTTTTGCGGGGGCCATGGCCCCCAATGTTGATCTTGGCCCCCCCAATGTTGATTTGGGCCCCCCAATAACCCATGCTATTTTTATGCTGATAAAAAGCTAAAGGAAAAAAAAGAAGAAAAACACTGTGTTAGGTACATAGAAAACTTAGTTGATGTTAACCAGCACATTTTGTACTGAAAAGGAACAGATTTGGATTAGATAGTGGACTGAGTATCCAACTTTTGCTACACAATTCAAAATTATGTGCAAAAAAAACAAAACAGCTAGATTTCCCTCCACTGTGCAAGGAAAACTTACTCCATAAAATGTTAAGATTCGCTGATGATGCATTTTAAACCAGATTGTCTTTTTTAATGTTAAGCCACAAAACAACAATTGGATTGTCATACTGATGTTTGTACACACCACCAATGGCAAAACCACACACATGTGAGCTTAAACAGGAAAAAATCCATTCTTAATTTCCAGTCATTGTCAAACTTGCATTGTCCAGTGAACAGCAGACAATCATCCTTGAGATTGTGGATATGCAAACTATAATTATCTTCAGCAGCCCACATATCACACCATCAGCTTGATATTTACCTAGGTACCTACCTAAATGCCCAATAACAATGCATGCATTCAATATTGATATGGGGAAAACGAGAGCCATGTGTGGGCAAATCTGCCAGCTTATGATGCCATGACAGAGAAAACTCAGCAAGAAGCTGCATGGCCACTGCAATATAATTGGTATTCCTAAAAGAATAAAAAAAAGAAAGCTATGGCTCACATGACTTTTAACCAAACCTTAGTCATCCACGACCAATGCTATACCAGAGAAATAGCCTTGACAAGCCCAATGTCTCGTACGCCGCAAAAACACCATTATTAAACGCCGCAAAAATACCATTATTTTAAAAGGTACACCAAAGTCGCATTCAAACCTTGATGACGTCACTGGATTTTATTCGTATATTGCAGAAATTGGTAGCATCAGGCAAGTTTCAATTTAACTGCATGGGGAGTTACTTTTTCAGGCGTACCGGACCACAGAGGTCATTTGCGCCACCTTTTTTGAAGCGAGTACGTTACATGTCTGACTATAAAAGCGGGTGTTTGCGATGAAGGTGCAGGCATGTGGACGTTTACATAAAGGGAATTGTACGTTATAGTTTGTGTTATATTTTAGGCGCTGAAGGCGGGGCAAGGATGGGGACATCCCCCTAATGTCTAGATGGCAGGGGCGTCGATTTGTATCCTTTTGTGGGGGCCAGGGCCCCACCAGTGTTGATCTTGGCCCCCCAATGTTGATTTGGCCCCCCAATAACATATGCTATTTTTATGCTCATAAAAAAGTTGAAGAAAAAAAGAAGAAAAACACCATGCTAGGTACATAGAAAATGTAGTTGATGTTAACCAGCACATTTTGTAATTAAAAAAACAGATTTGGGTTAGATAGTGGACTGACTCTCCACCTTTTGCTACAAAATTCAAAATGGTGTGCACAAAAACCAATTGTCATTGTCAAACTTGCATGCAATCCAGTCCCGTGAACAACAATCAGTTATCATTGAGAAGGTGGATATACAAACTATAATTAACCTCAACAGCGCACTCATCACACTATCAGTTTGATATTTGCCTGGTACCTAGGCACCTAGGTACATGCTGCAGAAAGACTTAGAAGAGCTTGTGAAGTGGTCCAAAAATGGCAGATGAAATTAAATTTTGATAAGTGCAAAATCATGCATGTATGCAGGCGCGTCGATTTGTATCCTTTTGTGCGGCCCCACCAATGTTGATCTTCCCCCCAATGTTGATTTGGGCCCCCAATAACCTATGCTATTTTATGCTGATAAGAAAGCTAAAGGGAAAAAATGAAAAACATCATGCTAAGTAGAAACATTGATGTTAACCAGCACATTTTGTACTGAATAGAAACAGATTTGGATTAGATAGTGGACTGACTCTCCACCTTTTGCTGAAAAATTTAAAATTGTGTGCAAAAACAAACAAAACAGCTGGAATTCCCTCCACTGTGGAAGTACAGCTTACATCTTTCTGGGTTGGTTGGTTGGTTATTTGGGTTTACTGGCGCATTGACTGCGTTGGTCATACAGCGCCCATACAACTTTTCTTGTTCCCACCTTAAAGCACAATAATACCCAAAAGCTTCCGAAAAAAAAATGACAACCATGTTCACAAAAAATATAATTTTGTATTCAAAATCAGCTTAGGTTAGGTTAGGCTCGGTTAGGTTTCTTTTTTAAGGTTGAGAATTTTCAGAAAATAAATTAAGTGAAATTTTAATTTAGTTTAATTTTTGTTCTCAAAAGATAGGTTAGGATAGGCTAGGTTAGGTTTTGTTGCATGAAAAAAAAAATGTTTATGCGATGTTACCGAACTCAAAGCCTTTTTGGCATTATTTTGCTCACAACCTGAAAAGTAAGCACAAAAAATAAGTGTGTCCAATCATCTTAGTCACCTTCATAAACATGGTATTCTGCATATTTTTCTTTGTCTTAAAGGAAAAAAGAACACCTTGGACTGCAAGGTTACCAAATAATTTGCAATTTTTGCGGGAAACGTTTTGGAATTTTTTTAAGCAGTTTTCCAACTTGAAAAGCCTAAACTAACCTAACTTAACCGAACCTAACCCATTTGCTTGCTATATGGAGGCAAATGTGTGTAAAAACTTGTCTTGTTACCACCTTAAAGCACAATAATACCGATTTAGCTAGGTTAGGCTAGTTTAGTTGTTTACCTTGGAAAAATTGTTCTATCATTTAAAAAAATAAAATAAAATTGGAAGTTTTCCTTAAAAAGCAGCTGACATTAGGTTCGGGTAAGTTGGGTTCGGTTGTTCAATTTAGAAAATTTTCAGAATATATAATGCTTAATTTTTGTTTCTATTTTTTTCTCCAAAGCAGGGGCGTCGATTTGTATCGATAGACACTAGCGCGCATTAAATGTCACACATCGTGATGGGCGTTCCTCAGAACATCCAAAATCGCACCATGCAAAGAAAACATTCCAGTTACAGAAATTCCAGCGCCTGAAGTCTAAATTTGAGGTTACAGTGACAAATGTGACGGAGGTAAGACATCTGTGGTGCAATTGCGCGCAGTGTTTAATCCGGAAGCCAATCTCATGTGACGTCGTACTGATTCGTTTTTTGTACTTCGCACATTCTGATGTATCGCACCTTCTGATGTATCTGCGGATTGGTGTGATTTTAGATAGTGAATAAATAGCTTGCTGATATTTAATTCCCAAAGGAACAGTAGTTGAAGAAGTTGGCAGGTAAGCTTGAAAAAGTCCAGTCCATGCTTTTTTCTGATTTGTGCTCAGGGTTTCCATGTTAATATCACATAACTACCACGTTTGTCTTCAAGAAGAGCTGTTTTTAGTTTACTTTTATTAAAATTTTCATTCCACTGCTCTTATTGCCCTTTCTTCCCAGGATTGGGGCACCTAGTGTTGCATTTCCGTCCAGGGGTTGGCACACCTTTTGGTAAATTTACAGCTTAAGGTAATTTCTGATTAATTTTTTCCCATGCAATGTTTAGGAATGTGATAAACACGATTTTGGTAAATTTGTGTTTTAAGGTGTTTTATGAATTCGTGGAATGTATCATTTCAATGCAATGTTTATGAATGTGACTCAGATGATGGGACCAATCATTTTCTATACAAATGCCTACATTTCAGGTTGTAAGCAAAATAACATGAACAAAAAGCTTTGAATTAGGTGACATAGGGTAAAGTATTTTTTTTTAAATAAAATAAATGCAACCTAACCTAACCTAACCTAGCTTAACCTCCCCTTGGGAAAAACAAAACCAAAACATCAAGTTGTAAAAATGTCAAGCAATGTATTTTTTTTACAATAAAAAAATGTAACCCAACCTAACCTAACCTAACCTAACCTAACCCAACCTAACCTAACCTGACCTGACCTGACCTGACCTGACCTAACCGAATCTAACCTAACCTAACCTAACCTAACCTAACCCAATATAACCTAACCTAACATAAGCTGCTTTTAAAGAAAAAAGATCTATTTCTTTCAAATTTTGGAACAATTTTTGCAAAAATGTCGAACTTAAAACACTTAAACTAATCTAACATCACCAAACATAGCCCATTTGTTTGCTTTATGGAGGCAAATGTGTAATAACTTGCCTTGTTACCACCTTAAAGCACAATAATTCTGGTTAGATTAGGTTGGGTTAGGTTTTTTCATTTGTAAAATTTCAATAAAATAAATTGCTAGATATTTTTCCAATCTTGTTTTTATAGTTGTTTTCTCCAAGGTCAGCTTAGGTTACATTGGGTTATGTTGAAATTTTAATGTATTTCTTTTAATTGCTATGTTACCTAACTCAAAGCCCATTTTTAATGTTATTTTGCTCACAACCTGGAAAGTAAGCATTTGCACAGAAACTGAGTAGTGCCATCAGCTTAATGACATTCATAAACATTGCATTGGAAATTTAAATATAAAAATATTAATAAAATACATAAAAGCACACATTTAATGTCCTTTCCTCTGCAAATGCATGCCTTTCAATTGGGAGTAAAAAATAACACAAAAAAATGGTTTGGAGTAAGGAAATATAGCATACAAATAATGTTCAAGATGTATGATAACCTTACCTAACATAGTTCAACTTCCCATACAAGAAATTAATTGTTTTTAATTTAAATTTTCGAGGCATTTTCTCAAATATTTTCAACTTAAAAAACCTAACCTAAGCTAGCCTGAACCGCTTATTATTTTTGTAGAAAAATCATTAACAAAAAATATTTACCAACAAGTGATTTTTTTTATAACTTACAACAAAAGCCTAACCTAACCTGACAAACCTCACCCCTTTGTATGCTTCATGGAGGTAAAATGTGTGTAAAACTTGTCTTGTGGTTACCTTAAACTGTGATAATACCTGGCTTTTTGGGTAATATTTCAGCTCATGGTACTCTCTGACTTCTTCTAATTTATTTTTTAATGCAGTGTTTGTTAATGTGCTGAACATGATGTAACCGCTCATTTCCTCTGCAGATGCACACTTTTCATTTGTGAGGAAAAATAACGTGGAAAAGGGGGCTTGGATTTGAGTAATATAGGATGAAAAATAATGTTCAGATAAAAAAATGTAACATAACCTAACCTAACCTAGCCTAGACTTCCGTGCAAGAAATGATTATTTGTTTGCCAAATTCTCCTCCCCCCCAATTTCTTTTTTCTCAAACATTTTGAACTTAGAAAGTCTAACGTAACCTAATCTAGCTTGAACCGGTTTTGAATATTTTTTTCATTTACTAACTTACAACAAAAGCCTAGCCTAACGCAATTAGACAACACCTAGCTCCTTTGAATGATTCGTGGAGGTAAAAATGGGTGTAAAACATGTCTTGTGGTTACCTTAGACTGCAATAATATCTCTTTTTGTGCTACCTGGTGTACGTGATGAACCTCCATCTGCATGCTGCATGAGAGCATTGCACTTATTAGTTCACAAAGAACAATAACATTTTGAAAGTACAATATTTTCAGGAATGGAATCCTGTGCTGATAACATTTTCTGAGTTATAAATTTGCAGATCAGATCTACATCATTTGTGTTAATAAATATGAGAAATTCATAGAAATGCATACACCGGTTTGTAGACAAGAAGTTATTATGATGATTTCTGATGTATTGGAAAATGACAAATTTTCATGATGGAAGCAGGCAAAGTTAAAGTACATATATCTCAATAAGTGGTCAGTTCACTAACAAGACAGCAAATTCACTCAAATAGCACTCAAAATGCCAGGCGGCCCACTCTTTTGCAAGTTTAAAATCGATGACAGTGCTTTCTTGAATCTTGTTTAAAGCACATGAAGGAAATGTATTGCTGACACTTGTTAGGAACTGATGTGTGTAACGTTAAGTAACATTTCTAATGTCCTGATGTTTGTACACAAAATATAGCTCACTATTGTAAATAGCATGGGAAGTATGATGCCATATGTCATGGCTAATTTATGGTCAAACTGTTATGCAGCAGATTCCCTGCATTGTTACTTAGTTATTTGGGCTTTAGGGCACAGACCATGTTGATCACATAGCTCCCTGCATTGGTGTTAACTGATACATCAGTATGTTTGCAAATTCACTGATGAGTGAATCCATACCATTCTCACTGGGGTATAAAAGCTACATTATAACATTGTTTATACCGGGCGGCTGTGTCGGTGCATTGACGGCACGTTAAACTTTCGGTCAAAATTCTGCCGTTTAACTTGAGTTAATGGATCGGGTGGTGGGGCCACGGTTCACGCAACAAGCTCTGCTTAGCAATCCGACCCTGGTTCATAAAGCCAGCCCAACAAGAACTCGGATGAAACTTATTTAATAAATAAAATAAAAATGCATAAAAATGCTTATTTAATTAATTAAATTAAAAATGCATTTTACAGAAACCCATCTCGATTGTCCTGCTTACTCAGGACACTATAGAAGTCAATGAAGTCAATGAAAACCATAGAAGTCAATGAAAATGTTACTTCATCCCCTGTATTGTTAATGGAAACAAGTCTCTTGAACCATATGTTATGTCCTTCACAGTGCTGCTCCATCCACCTCCAACTCCAACCCTGACCAAAATTCAGGAGCTCATCCTTCTCCAAGCAGTGTGTTGAAGAAGGTATGTATTGTAGCATAACTACTCTGACCGGAATTCCATGGTATCCATGTTGCCTTACAATCCATCCTTGCTGATCCATGTAGCAGATGTTTGACTTTCCTCAAACTGTCTGGATAACTGGGGAGTTGAAATCACATGTGTGATGAAACAGATGAACTATTCCTGGATTCTTATGTTGCATCATTGCATGGCACAGTGACATACCGAATGGGGAGGGGGAATTGTGGGAAGTTCCCTCACCCCCCCCCGTCCTGATAGGTTGTGGGGCCCCCAAGAGTCCGCCGAGCTTAGGAAAAAAATGCGCTATGCTCCCTAAGAATTTCACTCGGTCGACCAAAAATCGCACCGGGGCTCAGAAAAATCACATTCGGGGCCCCCAAACGTAGCGCAGGGGCCCCGATAATGACGCTGGGGCCTCAAAAGTTTGCACCTGGGCCCCTGAAAATCACGTTGGGGCCGCAAACAAGTCGTGCCCGGATTCAAGAAAATCACGACGGGGGCCACAAACGGTCGGGCCGGGGCCTCCTGAAAATCACGCCGAGACTGGGGTATTAAGAATTATCACCCGGGCCCCTGAAAATCACGCCAGAGGCCTGATAGGTCCCACCGGGGCTCTAAAAGTCTCGTTGAGATCACCCAACAAATGAAGCCGGGTGAATGAAAAACAGTCCGGACACGGAAAATCAATCTGGGATCTCAACAATAGCTCCAAAAGCCCACACAACTTGTTGGGCCCCCACAAACGTGTCGTAGCCACCGCAAGGGATCCCAACAAGCGACGACGGGGCCCCAAAAATCGCACTTAGACAAAAACAAATTCACGCCGCTTCTCTTGAAAATCTCACTGGGGCCAAAACGTCGTGCCGGAGCCCCACAAGTTGCAGCTGGCTTCCCAAGTACCAATATATACCCGGAATGTCACCTTGCGGACGGAAAAATTGCGTCAAGGATCCACAAAATAAGAAGTCGTCGGATGCCGGAAAAGAAACCTGTTTGGGCACCGGAAAAAACGCACCGAGAGCCAGAAAAATCGTACCGGGTTCCAAAAATAGCCTGCAGGGGGCTTATAAAAATAGACTTCACCACAAAAACCACAAGGAGACTCCATCGAATCGACCAGAGCACCGGAAAATTAAGAATGGGCCCCGAAAGAAAATTATCCGAAGGGCCTTTCTACTCTGGATCGTGCAATCTGCGGAAAAAAACACGTTGAGCAGCCGCAGTGGCGTACTAAATGGAAAAATTCCCCTCCCTAACGTTAGGCACCAAGGAAATACTTTCACCCATCGTCATTACCGTTCAGGTCTGCTGTGCTCTGATGCTTCATCAATGCCGGTGTGTTTTAGCCTGCATCTGATCGCTGAAGTATTTTTATTTAAGCCGGTGTGTGTTTGTTGGTGTGTGGAGTGAGGAGGAGGGTAACAGTGACGGTGACGGTGACGATAGATCCGAGCCTACTATATGGCACTGCAGTCGCATGCTATTACTCAGAGTTGTTATGTTGGTGAGTTCGAGTCTCACCTGTCGCTACTCTTCGCCCGCGACCAATCGGCGTGAGAGATTGGCGACGCTATATGACACAACGGTCGACGTGTCGTAGAACCAATGACCAACCAAGAGTTGTTATGTTGAAATGTACTGAGCACTGCTCTTTTAATTATGTGACTTCACCAGTTATTGGGCGATTTTCCCCGTCGGTGAGGATGCTGAATAAACATAAACATACACATCGTCGAATAAGAAATCAGAATTTCTGAGATCTGAAAATATAGTGGGCTAAATCCGAGGAGTTTTTTTTTTTTTTTTTTGGGGGGGTGTTGTCTAGTGTTTTGGCACTTCGGCCCCCCCAATGTTTTTCAAAAATCGACACCCCTGGACATATTTGTGGTCAATAGTGCTAGCAGATGCGCAACAAACATTCATACACCAACATAATACAATAACCATATCACTATCTGCACTACACACACCGTGTTTGCAACACGAGCTATAAAAGAGGAATTTTTTAGAAGTGATAGGAAAGCGATGGCCTAAAGGTGAGTTCATAGTGTACACAAATCCATTTGTAAGTTTTTTTGTGTGACTAGTGTTGCTCGTGGAGATAAGCTAATGCATGTTTCTTGAAGTTACACAGCCTCGATGTTTTTGTTTCAGTAGGAAGTTTGTTATAGTGGAAGACAGACGAGTAGAGAAATCTCCTGCGGCCCGCCTCTCTGCGTATGGCTGGCAGGAGCAGGTGGTCGTCTGCACGCGTATGACGGTTTCGCAGGGTAGAGTTTGCAGTGATTTGACCGGCAATGTGCGTTGGCTCACCCGTCAGAGTGATCTTGTGGAGCAAAGTAAGGCTGTGAAATAGATGCAGATCAGCTGCGGTGAGGAGACCCAACTCGTTACGGGCATCAGAAATATGATCAAATTTCCGTAGACCTGACACGTCTCTAGTGGCGAAGTTAATGAGCTTGTCTGTTTGCTGCTGACCCGTTCCCGTAAACAGATATGCAGTAGCGGATGTTGGATATAACTAGGCTATTGACTATAGTGAAGAGGGTACTGGTTGGCAGATGGTGACGCAGATGGCTCAGGGCCAGAAGGAATCCAGTGCACTTACGGACCACAACAGCTACATGGGAATCCCACGACATGTGGCGATCAAATGTCACCGCAAGGTTCCTACACGAATGACTCTCATCTATCACGGCGTCCCTAAAGCACACTCGTATCGGGGTAATATTGCGAAGATTTTGACGCGATCCGAACGTGAGAAGCTGAGTTTTGGTTGGGTTTTACCTTCAAACCGTTATCCAGGAAGTAGTCGTAATGGTCGTTCAGACATGTCTTCATCTGATTTATCAGATTTGGGAGATCAGATTTGCGACCGGAGATGAGGGCCTGGGTGTGGTCTGCGAACTGAGTGACGTGTGCTACCGGGACGTGCAAACTGAGGTCGTTCGAAAAGATGCAATAGAGGAGTAGACCTAGTGATGAGCCTTGAAAAACACCTATGTTGTTTGGGAGAAATGAGGAGAGATGCCTGCTTCCGCGTTGATCTGAGATGCTAACAGCCTGCGTGTGACCTCCCAGATAAGCCCTAAACCAGTCAGTATCGATTCCATGCAGTTCTAGTTTAGTGAGCAGTTTGGTGTGATCTATTACGTCGAAGCATTTACTGAGGTCCAGAATGCAAGGGAGAGCTACTTCCGAACGGTCCATTACTGCTAGTATTTTGTCCGAGACTGAGATGAGAGCGGTTTCCGTAGAGTGGCGTGGTCTGAAGCTATGCTGAGTTTGGGCCAGTAGGTGGTTTGAGTTCAAATAGTGATAGAGTTGTTTCTGCACTACCCTCTCTGTGATTTTGGCGATAACCGGAACCAATGAGATGGACCTAAAATTAGAGGGATCCGAAGGATCTCCTGATTTGTGAATGGGAGTTACTATTGACTGTTTCCAAGTGGAGGGGATATCAGCTGTAGTCAGGCATGTGTTTATAATGTCGAGCAGCACTTCTCCGATACAAAAAGAACATAAATTTGATAACCTTAATACAGATCCCGTCGAGTCCGCAAAACTTGTGTTCCTCATGCCCATGACAATTTTTGTTAGCTGTTCGAGGGATATGGGTGATACTTTATAGGAGCTGGTAGAGACGCGCGATAGCCGGCAACTGGGCAACTGGTGTTCAGTCATGCTTGCCTGGCGTTTGACCTCTGCTGATACCTTAGGTCCGACACTAACAAAGTATTGATTTAGCTGCTCAGGTAGGACCTGAGGTTGAACTCTATGAGAGCCTTTTTTGGTGTTGATAATGGACTTAATAGCACGCCACGTAGCTTATGGGCCTTTCTGAGCTATATTTCTGCTAATCTCGTACCTACAGTCAGCTCTAATAGCTGAGCGAACTTGTCTGTTAAGTACTTTGTATGTGCTTCTATCTTGCAAGTGCAAAGCTACATTTCGCCGGTGCATAAAGTCATAAAGTCATAAACTGTTAAGGCTTAATAAGAGCCACAGAGGCCCATCTGGGTTAAGCCTATCTAGAAAAGGTACTAGAAATGTACATACTCCCACCCCAATTAATCCCTTATCTCAAGTTCCTAGGGAGCTATATATCCTAGCCTATTTAGCCCCATTCACTTGCTATTGCATAGCACACTCAACAATTACAAACTCCTCCCATCATGCCCATTGTGCTACCATAGACAATCTCGTCAGTATCACATCCCGAAGGAAGGTGCTGAATCCACTGCTAGGTACACCATATATAAAGTTATAAAGCGTTTAGACTTAATAAGAGACCCAAGGGCCCATCCAGTTAAGTCTGTAAATGGAAGATACCATAAGCATGGTAAAAAGACCAACCCCAACCATCCCACATCCTGAAGAAACCAATCCTCCAATATCCCACACACCTATCAATGCCTATCTACCCTAGCTATCCAGCCTTATTCCCCTGATCTCTCTTAACACATGTGGATTGAATGCCTTATCAATAATTTTCCAACTGCATCCATGCCTGCTTAAAGGTGTCTGTGCCGTGCACACTTTCTTAACATAAATCTCACCCCATCCATCACAAATTATAACTCAAAAACAAGATTTTCCTGTCTGTTATAGGAGAAAAAAATGTTTTTTTCTTTTTCATAAAAAAATCCATATTTTGCAAATTAGAAAACTTAACCTAACCAAACCTCATACCTTTGTTTGCTTTATGGAGGTAAGGAGAGTGGTAGACTTCCCTTGTGAATATATTAAAGTTAATAAACTGAATTTTGGGGGAATCTTTCATCTCAAAGGCAGGTTAGGCTAGGTTTGGTTGGGCTGGGTTAGGTTTTAGTAATTTGGACAATCTTGAAAAAACAATGGTTTCATATTTTTATTTTTCTTAATTTATTTTCCTAAAAGGGAGATTAAACTTGGTTAGGTTACTTAAGGTTACATTATTGGGCTTGTTAGGTTGTATGCTATTTCGGTTTTCTCAGGCTATGTTATGATAGCTCACTTTAACATACATTTTATGTTGTATTATCTGAATCAAAGCACATGTTTGGTATGATTTTGCTTGTCAACTGAAGAGTAAGTATTTGCACAGGAAATAAGTGGTGACATTGTCTTAATCATTGTGACAAACATTGCATTGGCAAAAATTGCAAGCATTTAAAAATTAGTCTAATGCACAAATTTACCAACGTTTTGTCTTACAGTAACATATGAGTGGTCTGGGACAATGCAGTTTGACAGGCAGGTGCCTGCAATCATGAACTGGGATGTATTTGGTAAAACATGGTCATGCATCTTTGGACAAAGGATCTATCTGCTGTGTTACAAAGTGATTTTTTGTTCAATGGAAATATAAACTTCTTTTGTAAAATGTAGTTGAAAACTGGGGTATTTGAGCAAATGAAAACACAAATTAAGAACTGTTTGGTATTCCTTGTTGCATTGGCTTGAGATGTTTCAACCAGGTTTTGATCATTCATCCTCATAACACTTAGAGCATATGTTATCATTTAACTCCATAGCTCATTGGTCCTGTTAATTAATTCACAAGGAATAAATACTCAAAAATTGCAAGTCACAATACCTATGGTATGTATGATTATTGTAAATATGTATTTTTCCTTTCAAGTAATTTTGTAACTCTTGGATTTTTTCCCAATGTCATATTTCGAAAGGTAGTTAGCATGATCTTACCACTCATTTACTCTGCAGTTTTTGTTTCTCAGTTGGCAGACAAAGCAACACCAAAAAAGGAGCTTTGGGTTGAGTCATATAGCATACCAAATAATGTTAAGTAAAGGGGAAAAGCAACATAGTCTAGACTAACCTAGCCTAACTTTTAATGTAAGGGAATATAGTTTTGAAAGATGGAGAAAAAAAATAAAACAATTTTTCTTCTAAAACTTATCAAATTAAAAAACCTACTCGGACCTAGCATAGACTATGCTGCTTTTGAAGAACAACAGAACTTGAGGAACAAAAAAGCATTTTTTGCAACTAAAAAGTGACTGAAGCTAGCCTAACCCCTTTATTTGCTTCCTGCAGATAAAATGTGTCCAAAACCTGTCTTGTGAATACCTTAAAGCACAATAATACTGCACATACAGGTGGTGTTAATAAGATAAATTATTAATGATGTCAAACACAAGTGTGGAATATTGTTCCCCCTTGGTTTGTCATGCACCAGATCTGGAACGCCTCATGCACTGGTGTCGGATGTGAGTATTCAGTAAATGTGTTGTACAAGGCTGTTGCAGGATTTGAAGATTTAAAAAAAAGAAAATTTGAAGATTTAAAAAAAAATGGCGTTGTTAAAATAGTTTTATTATACACCAGCGCCCTTATTATCTGCAACAAATTGATACTGTCCTCACCTCCTTTACATCTTTGACTCCAAGACATCCTTGTGATGCTATTTCATCTTTAAACAAATTTGACGATGTATAGCGGCAGTGTCAGTTGACCAGGAATACCTTCATTGAAACGAGTGGTAAATTCTGAGGAAGTTCCAGGGGGGGGCATTTTCAGTTAGTACCATCGTTTGATCAAAATATTCAATTTCACATGCGACCACATCATGCTTCTGGTATTCCCCATGCTTAAGCTATACGGAAACATGGGAACATATGAACTTTAAAACAAAATTGACGATTACTAACTGCCATTATACTGGAGTCTAAGTTGTATCAGCTGATGCATAAATGATGAATGTATCCAGCACAGGTGGGGCAAAATCTCGAGATAGCATACTTTCTTTGGTTTTGACAATTATCTTCATGATTTAGCATCTAGCGGCCGCGGCCGCCATACGACCCGATGGCATGTTTACAATTCGAACTTCCGCCGCCAGGTGCAAACGAAGCGCTAGCAGTGGCGTGGCCGCGCATGTCCCCTATCGCGAGTACCGCGCCATCGCGGTAAGACAACCAAACTGGGAAATGATCACTGCCCAGCGGGTCGTCGGACACCGATCACGTGAAATGCTGGACCAGTTGTGGGCCCACTATACTCAAGTCGAGAGCTGATGTTTGTCCAGACGGAAGCGTAAAATGCGTCGGCGTTCCAGTGTTTAAAATACATAGCGACTCATCGAATAGAAAACGTTCTAAAACTCGTCCTCGTGTGTTGGTATCAGCACAACCCTAAAGCGTGTGGTGTGCGTTAAATTCGCCTAGTAGAATGACCGGTTAGTTAGTTATTTGGGCTTTAGGGCGCATCGACTGCATTGGTCATTTAGCGCCCATAACTCAGTCAATTAGACATAGAGGCACGTACACGTCAGATCAAGCAACAGGTTATAGGTGGCGATGCCACATCTGTCCTAGGGTAAAACTAGCCACGTATGCAGCAGCACGTTAGTAACCGGCGTAAATCACCGATAATTCAAGTTCTAAGAGAAATTTAACAAGTTGTCCCGAGTGAACAACGTCCGACTCATCTCCTAATACGTCCAGAAGCGAGACAGAGGAACGTCCAAAGTGACGTCTCCGTTCGTGGGCAAGCCGGGGACATGATACTAGAACGTGTCGTACTGATATTGGCGTGGTGCACCTCGGACACAGCGGCGCCTCGTCACCACCCAGAAGATACCGGTGCGTCGCATAGGTGTGTCCCACACGCAGGCGACACAGACACCTCGTGGCGTCTGTTTCGGTGCGAGGATGAAGTCCACTCACCAATATAGGGCTTGACATTTCTCAGCTTGTTGTTTGTTAACGAGTCCCAGCTTGCCTGCCACTTCCTCAGAATGAATCCCTTCACATCCGAGTAAAAGTCCCTAGCAGGAAGGGGGAGGGAGCGTATGCACGGAGCCCGTGCACCTCGTTTCTCTGCAGCATCTGCGGCCTCGTTTCCACAGATTCCCACGTGGCTCGGTATCCAACATAGGACAATCGTTTTCACAGCGCAGGTAAGAGAGGTCAGCGCAGGTCTACATAAAATATCTTGCGCAAGTAGGTTCAATGGGTAAAACGCATTGGTTGGTTATTTGGGCTTAGGGGCGCATCGACTGCGTTGGTCATACAGCGCCCATAACAATGTTAAATGGTACCAGTGGTCTTAAACGGTTCAACAGTAGCACACCAACTTACATAATATAGGCAAGTCATTCCGATCTTCTACTGTTACATGTCAGTGAGGTGTGTAAATCGCTCTAAAGTCGACATCTGAAAGAAAGCGAAGAAGCTGTCCCGAAGTTACCGCGCGCGAGTGCTCACCTAGGAGATCGCGGAGTGACAGCGACCGCACGACTCCAAAGAGGCGTCTGCGATCATCGATCAGCAGAGGGCACGCAATCAGAACGTGGCGCACTGACAGCGGTGAGTGACATCGAGGGCAGGTTGGCCTGTCCTCTCCACAGAGCAGATGGTGGTGTGTTGGGTGAGTGTGCCCAAGCCGAAGGCGCAGAGCACGACCTCGTCCCGCCTCGTCCTGCGATAGGACGAGGCCCACTCTCCTTGATCGTTCGTAATTTGTTGTCCTGCAACGTGTTCCAACTATTCTGCCATTTTTCAAAAACAAAGGTCGTAATTGAGTGGCGATGTTCCCTCGCTGGGAGCGGCATAGACCGCCGGTACGGGCTTGGGCTGCACGTTTCGCAGCAGCATCCGCTTCCTCATTTCCCACGATGCAGACATGACTCGGAATCCAGCAGAGGACAGTATCCTTCCCAGCTTGGGCCAGTGATGTGAGACGCATCAGAATATTCTGTACAATGGGGTCAGATGGGTTGAACTGCTCTAGCGCCCAAAGGCTGCTGAGTGAATCGGTAAAATGACGTGTGAGGCATCCCGCCCTACTTCGATAAAACTGAGTGCCTTGATGATGGCAATCAGCTCTGATGTGTATACCGTTGCATGTGGTGGTAATGAAAAAGATCGCGACAGGGAACCAATAACAAATGCACTGCCAACACCAGAATCAGTCTTGGATCCGTCTGTATATATCGGGACGTAGCCGTGAAAGGAGGCTATGTGCTCTAGAGCTTGTAACCGACGGTCGTGTGGTGTAGCATGTGCTTTCTTCACCGCAGAGAGTGACCGGTCTATTGTTGGGTGTGTCACCTGCCAAGGCGGTGTTTGTAGAGAACCGACCCGCATAATTCCGAATTCAATCGAATTCAATTCAATCGAATTCAATTCAATCGAATTCAATTCAATCGAATTCAATTTAATCGAATTCAATTCAATCGAATCGAATCGAATCGAATTCAATCGAATTCCGCTGTCCTCAAAGAGTCTGCGCATTCTGACGCAAAGGGGGTGCCATGCACAGTGTGCGCTCGACCGAATGTTGCAGTCAGGCGATGGGAGAATACATGCGCATAAGTGGGGTGGTCGGGAATTGACGCAGTTTAGAGGCGTAGCGCATCCCAAGCATCTCGCGTCGGAGCGAGAGTGGTGGCTCGTGGGCTTCAGCCAGAAGGCTCACAGAGGGCGAAGTGCGGAAAGCGCCGGTCACGATGCGGAGCGCTGAATGATGTATCACATCCAGTGATCGTTTGCTTGTTGTACATGCACCGTCATATATAAAACATGCGTAGTCCAACTTTGAGCGAACGAGGGAACGGTACAACAGGAGCATAGTTTTCCTATCTCCTAGGACGTGCGTGCGACCATCTTCAGTAGGTTAAGTGATGCAAAACATTTATCCGGGAGTGCTTTAAAGTGTTCTTTGTAACTAAGACGGGTCTCAAAAATTACTCCCAGAAACCAGGCTGTGCGCTGAAAGGGAATTTCCTCCCCATACAGCTAGAGAACAGGGTCTGGGCAGCTCCGGCGACGTCGGCAAAAATGCATCCCAACGGTTTTTGAGACAGAGAACTGTAACCCGTTCTTGGAGCTCCATCTCTCCAAGCATGATGTAGCCAACTGCAGCTGCCGTGCCATTGACGGTACACTGGATGTGCAGCACCAAATCGCGACGTCGTCCACGAACAGTGATCTGCCAACATTTCGTGGAAGAGCGTCGCAGATATCATTGATCATGATAGCGAACAGCGCTACGCTTAATACGCTACCCTGTGGTATCCCTTCCGTTTGTGGGTATCGATTTGACAGACAGCTTCCGATCCGCACTCGAAAGAAGCGCCTGGACAAAAAGTTCTGGAGGAAGAAGCCCATAGGTCCACGAATTCCATGTCCGAAAATGTTCATCAGGATGCCGTAGCGCCAGGTGGTGTCATACGCTACGTGAATGTAAAAAAAATACTGCACCAATATGACGATTTTGCTGAAACGCTTCCCGTACCACAGTATCAAGATATAAAATATGGTCAACGGTGCTGCGGTTTTTCCTAAAACCACACTGTGCGTTATTTAAAATACCATGTCGTTCCAGGAACCAGGTCAGACGTACGTTTACCATCTTATCCATTAGCTTGCAGAGTGATGAAGGGAGTGATATTGGTCGGTAGCTCGCCGGGTCTGCGCTGTCTTTTCCGGGCTTCAAAATTGGGATCATAGTGGCCTCACGCCAAGTGGGTGGAAAATCTCCTATCTCCCACAGCCGATTCAGCGTTGCAAGCACGGCATCAAGTGTGCATGAAGGGAGGTGTTTGAGCATATCGTTGTGTATTTGGTCGGGGCCTTCCGATACGCTCTAAAGGGTCGCAATAGCGGCACGCAGCTCGGACATCGTAAACGGCTCGTTGTAACTCATACATTCAGAAGCGAAAAAAAGTTTAGTGGTTGTCTCTCGCAAGTGGTTTTGTGGCGTGCGAATCCGTCATCACTGCAGCACCTACATCGGTTCGAAATTGTGCGAGCCATCTCATTGGCCACGTCGACCGGCTGGGTGATATCTCGGCCGGCGACTCGTAGTACTAGCAAAGGGGTGGATTTGAATTTACCGGCGATACGCTTGATTCTCGACCATATCTGTGACACAGGTGTGGAACGATTTAGTTTGTTCACATAGTCCTTCCACGAGGCACGCTTAGCGTCCTGGATAGTGCGTCGAGCAATGGCTCGAGCTTGCCGGAAGGCGATGAGATTGGCCATGCTACTCCTTCGGTCAAAGGCCCTGAAGGCGCGTCGTCTTGCCCGAATTGCCTGATGACACTCCTCCGTCCACCACGGGACGGGCGCACGACGGGGAGTGCCAGAGGTGCGAGGGATGGACTTAGTTGCAGTCTGCACCAGCAGGTTTGTGAGTGCTTCCACAGACTCGGGGGTGGTACCGGGCCCCACGGAAAAAATATCCTCTAGTTGCATCTCGTATGCTGGCCAGTCGGCCTTCTTAAAATTCCATCGGCATGATCGCGTTCCGAGTGCTGCGCCATCCTCGCAAACCAGCCACACCGGAAAGTGGTCACTGCCTAGGGGGTCGTCGGACACAGACCAGCTAAAAAGTTGTACGAGTTGTGGACTACACAAACTGAGGTCCAGAGCAGAGGTATGACCAGGGGGCAGGGTGAGGTGGGTCTTTGTTCCAGTGTTTAAAATGCACAAGGATGCATCGTGCATAAATGATTCCAAACATCGACCCCGTGTGTTAACATCATCACATCCCCATGCCGTATGGTGAGCATTAAAATAACCTAGTATTAAGACCGGTGGGGGCAACTCGGACATCAGTCGTTGTAGCTCAGTAGACGGGAAACCAGTACCGGTTGGCAAGTATAGTGAGCAGATAGATATAGGACGGCAATTAAAATGCACTCTTACTGCGACGGCCTGCAGCTTGGCGTGCAGCACTAATCTCTGCTCCGCCACACTATGGTGAACAGCCAGCAGCACTCCACCATGTGCAATGGTGCCCGAGGGCAAATCCTTTCGAAAAACTGAGTAGCATTTTAGGTTATATAAATAGTCCGGTGTCACCTTGGTTTCTTGAAGGCAGATGGCCGCAGGACAGTGGCGGTTTAGGAGCACCCGGAGGTCTTCCGTGCTAGTCCTCAGCCCCCTACAATTCCATTGTAAAATAGACCGCGGCTGATGCATTTAAAACAAGTTAAAGTAGGTATGTATAATTATCACAGTTATTATCACAGAAGACACTCACAATCCCAATTGTCCATCGTAAAACGAGTGAGTGTATAGATTGACGACGTGTAACGTATGTAAAATGTGTGAAAAGTGTATATTTTAAAGAGGGAGGTAAAACAAGTCGGCTCACGAAGAACTAACCGGGGCCCACGAATCAGCCGGTTCCTCAGAGGGCACACAGACACTCGGTCCAAGGGACTGGGTCCTGGGACGGGAGCTCGGCGATCCTTGGCCCGGCGGAGAGCCAGACGTCGGCAGGCCTCGCTTCTGGGAGCCCAGTCGAGGTGGGGGTGGGGAGGGCCCATGCTGTAGGAAGCCGGTCCCTCCACTTTCCGTCGTGGCGACGGGGTGGCCGGCCTTTGGGGTGGAGCCTTGTCAGCCCCTTGGCGGCTCATCGCTCGGGCCTTCTCCATATCGATGAGCCGCGCTCGCTTCGCTTCACGAGCTGGCCTCTCGGCTTCTTGATGAGTAAGTCTAGCCTCGGATATTTGAAAGGGTCGGTTTGTACTACGAGACGGCGATAGAGGTGCGGAAGTAGAGGTTGAGTGTGAGGGCGAGGTCTGACTCGGGGGAAGTGCGGAGGGTTCAGGGAGGGAGGAGGTGGAGAGGAGGGATTTGGAGGTGGTGTCGGTACATGGGGGAGGCGAGGGGGGATTGGAGGAAGGACGTGGAGTGGGAGGCGGGGGATTCGTGGTGGATGGACAGGGGCTGGGCTTGGGTGGAGGGGATCTAGCAGGTCTCTTTGACCGCTGGACCTGTGTCCACTCCCCACCCCTAGATCTTGTTCGGGATGAGGCCTCGGACGGTTCATCAGCGCCTCCACTGGTGGTGGGTGGGGATATGGTTCCCTCGGCAACGCTTTGGGTGGGCCGCCCCTGCCTCACCGGAGACGCAAGAGGCACACCAAAGGCTCGAAGGAGTTACAACGAGCCGAGGGCAGTCAATTGATCGATGAGATCAGAGGCCTTATCGGGTTGTATGTGTTGTGGAGGTGTCAGATTGGGGCCTGGTAATGTATTTTTTACTTTCGAAGCGTAGGACGTTTTGGGATGGGATTGGTCATATAAGTCTCTTGCTTCCCGAAAGGTAATTTTTTGTATGTGTTTGATTGCTATGATTTCTTTTTCTTTCAAGTAGGACGGGCACGTTCGGTCAGAAGAAGTGTGGTGGCTTTGTTCTCTCCCACAGTTCACACACTGGGGGGTCGAGGAAGTACAATGTTCGAAAGTATGGTCATTCGAGGCACACTTACCACACGCTGGGCGATTTCTACAAAATTGAGTCGTATGCCCATATCTCTGGCACCTAAAACAACGCATTGGGTTGGGGAGGAAGAAACGCACCTTCACACGCACGTAACCCACACGTATTTCTGATGGTATGTCTGTTCTGTTAAAAGTCAAAATTATGTTATTTGTCGGGACTGTGTCTGCACCTCTTCTCACCCTCATCCTTCTCGCTTCCGTGACTCCAAACTCGGACAGTCAACTATCTCGTCCTCCGGTACGCCGCCCAGGTCATAGCAGTTTATTATTCCTCGAGATGTGTTTTTTGTTTGATGGGGTTCTACTTCAATTCCAATACTCTCATCCACTCTCATGTCACCTCTCCGCACACTGTACACAAACTCAGATATCCTCAAGGCAATCTCCGCCTCCTTGGCCACCACAAACTCCACCTCCAAAGCACCATCCTTCAACCTCTCACATCTAGTAATCTTCCCAAACCTGTCACATCCGTTTCGTCGTTGAAATGGAGATAGAGAGGCAAGACTCCTCGTTAGTCCTCTGAAAATGAGGATACGAGGTGTAGGGGGAACGTTAACACCGCTGTCTGTGTTAGGGGAGCCCCTACCCGTCGCGGGCGGGGGGCTGGTCTGGCCCCTACGAGAGGGACCATGGGCGTTTTTTGTTATTCTGGTTGCCATGTAGTGTATTTTTGTTTCTGCCTCTCGGACGTCCCACCACGCTGGGGCCAAACTGGGGGGACGCCTGGGTCCCGGGAACGGGAGGACGCCAGACGTCCGCGAAGCTATACGGGGCGGGCGACGCCATCACCCGGCCGGGAGAGAGAGACTCACCACCCCTACCGGGATTCAGCGGCGCCCACCCCTTGACCCCAGCCGGCCGGGCCGGCAGACACTGGGAAGAATCCCAGGTCCCCGGCCCGAGGCGACCGGCCACTTGACCCGTATGGGGCCCTACGGGCCCGCCCGCCTCTCCGGGATGTCAGGACCAAAGAGGCGTGTTGGTCCCCCGTCACAACTAGCACCGTGCGGCGGGGGACCTCAGCCTCCAGGACTCCGTCAACCCCGGGGGCGGGCCAAGGAGGCGCGGCTACCCCGATAAAACTGAGCTGGTGGGCAGGACCGGGGAAGTTGTCCTGCCTGCTCATAGTAGGGATAGTTGGTGTTGCAGGGCCAGGTGAAGGACATGGATGTTGGGATGAGATGGGCATTGGAATGGGAGCGTATGGATGGAAGGACGAGTGAGGCACTCTTAGTCTCACCCCTCGCCGGTATGATGGTCGCCGGGTCATTGGGGTACGCAATCCCCCCCCCCCGCCACGGAAAGGTGGTGCCTCGTCGGGGGATGGGTAAAACGCACTTAGAGTGGTAAGACAACTGAGTGAATCGGTGTAGATTACATGCAGCATTTCATCACATGTTTCAATAAAACTCAATGCCTTGTCTAGGGCAACCAACTCAGATGTATACACTGATGAGTGTGCCGGCAAGGAGAAAGTCCTGACAGTTGTGCCCATCACAAACGCACACCCAACACCAGACTCCTTCGACCCGTCTGTGTAAGTGTCTGCAAAATGACGGTACGAAGACATCAATTCCAGCGCCCGAAGTCTACATTCCTAAGGAACCACTTCGCACTTTTTGAGACTGGACAGTGATACGTCAATATCGGGTGTGGTGAGAGTCCAGGGAGGGACTTGCATAGATCCGATGCGCATCACACCGCGTAATCTTATATCGCTGTCCTCCAACAGAGCACGAATTCTAGCACAGAAGGGAGCAGAGCTAACAGGCCGTCTTCTTCTGAACATAGCCGGAGTGCTTCGCGAAAACACTGAACGGTATGTTGGGTGATTTGGGAACTGACGCAACTTAAGTGCATAGCGCATGCCGAGCAGTTCCCGACGCATAGAGAGGCACAGTTCGTTGGCGTCCATCAACAGACTGACAGTTGGTGAGGTGCGAAAGGCACCAGTGATAATACGAAGCGCCGTGTGATGTATTGTGTCCAGTGTTCTTTTTGTAGTCGAAGCTGCGCCGTCGTAGACAAAACATGCATAATCGAGTCTGGACCGAATCAGGGAGCGATATAACCGCAGCAGTGTTGATCTGTCGGCACAATATTAGGTTCGTGCAACCACCTTCAACACATTCATGGACTTAAAACACCCTACTCTAAGAATTTTAAAATGATGCCTATATGTTAGTCGGCTGTCGAGAAGAACGCCGAGAAATTTGACCACCTTCTCCGTAGGAATCTCCGAGCCATACAACCTGATCTTCATGTACGAGCAGTTTCGACGCCGGCAAAAAAGCATGGCGACCGTCTTTGTTGTGGAGAAGCGGAAGCCGTTTACCCTTGTCCAGCGTTCAAGCCTGGTGACAGCAAGCTGCATTTGTCTCTGCATTATTGGTGTTGAGGTGCTCGACGTCCAGATTGTGAAGTCGTCAACGAACAATGTGCGGGATATTGATGGCGACAGAACAGAGCCGATATCGTTAATCATAATGGCGAATAGGGCCACACTTAGTGCACTGCCCTGGGGAAACCGTTGACCTGTTGGAACCATCGCGAAAGTTCATTACCAACACGGACACGAAACCGACGGTTTGTCAGAAAGTTTTCGAGACAGACACCCATGGAACCTCTCAGGCCATACTCGCGTAACTTTATAAGAATGCCATGTAACCATGTGGTCTCGAAAGCGCCCTCTATGTCGAAGAACACAGCCCCAACATGACGGTGTTGTGAGAAAGCTGCCCGAATGGCGGTGTCATTTGTGACGAGGTGATCAATGGTGCTTCGTTTTTTTTTATAAAACCACGCTGAGCATTTTATAAAATGTTTCTATCCTCCAGATACCAACACAGCCGAACATTCACCATTCGTTCCATCAGCTTGCACATGGATGAAGTTAAAGATATTGAACGATAATGCAGCGGCTCGAGCCCACTCTTTCCCGGCTTCAAAACAGGTATGATGGTGGCTTCGCGCCAAGCCTCGGGGAACTCGCCATTCTCCCACATAGAGTTAAAAGTAGTTAGCAGACTATCTCGTGCACATGGTGGAAGATGTTGGAGCATTTGGTTGTGTATTAAATCCGGACCCTCGGAGACATTCCTCAGGGAGTGAATTGATGTCGACAACTCGGCCATGGAGAATCGCTCATTATAATTCAGCTGCTCCGAGGTGGAGAAGTCCACCCTTGCTCTTGCTGCGGAGGCGATGTCGCAGGAAATCCGGGTCGGTGTTGCCGCCTTTGCTGCGTTCCTCGAGGGCTTGTCCAATTTCGTTGCCCACTGCCAAAAGGTCCATGATAGTTTCTCCGCGTATCTGGTAATACTGGCAGGGGGACGAGCAGTAGCGCCCGGATATTCTTTTGATTCGAGCCCAGACATCTGTCAGGGGAGTGGAGCGGATGAGTTGACCAACGAAGTTAATCCAGGATGCTCGCTTGGCGTCGCGTACGACGCGCCGTGCATGAGCCCTGGATTTCCTGAACATTATAAGGTTTATGGTGGTGCTGTCTCGATTAAAAGACCTAAAAGCATGCTTGCGGGCGCGAATAGCCTCGCGGCACTGGTCCGTCCACCATGGCACCGGGTACGCCGGGGTTCCACAGAAGTCTTCGGAATGCACTCTGGCAGATTTAATTCCAGTTGGCTTTGGTAAGGTACCACCGCTGGGGCCTAGTGACAAGAACAGTTTCAATTTGGTATTCCAACCAGACCGGAAAATGATCACTTCCAAGCGGATCGTCCGCCACGGACCAATTTATGCACTGGGATATCTGTGGACTACAGAGACTCAGGTCAATAACTGATGTACTCCCGGAGAGAAGAGTTAAGTGGGTTGGCGAACCGTCATTTAAGAGGCACAAATACTCGGCATCGATAAAACGTTCCAACAAGTGTCCACGCGTGTTTGTGGAGTCACATCCCCACACTGTGTGGTGGCAGTTAAAGTCTCCAAGGAGTAAAAGAGGTGGAGGGAGCTCCAGCATTAAGAGGCTGAGCTGTGCCGAAGGGAAGGCATCCCCCGGTGGCACGTACAGTGAAACAATTGTTATTTTGCGGCGGTTGATGTTCATACGTGCAGCAACAGCCTGGAGCGATGTCTATAGCGGCAGGAGCTGCGCTGGAACACTGTGGTGCACAGCTAACATGACGCCACCATGTGCAATTGTGTCAGCGGGCAGAAGATCCTTCCGAAAAACAGAGTATCCCTTAATGGTATATTGGACGCTTGCAGACAGCTTGGTCTCCTGGAAACATACTACAATGGGGTTGTGACAGGTTATAATTCTTTGTAGGTCAGTACAATTTGACCTAAAACACGCATATTCCGCTGTAAAAATAGCGAGGGCATTTCGATTTTTCACTAGGGTTGACTATGTTAGAAGCAGTAAAGAGTAAAAGTATGGAAACGTACAAACATAGAAGATAGATGAAATCGCTGGAGGATTAGCAATGACTATGACGGATAACGTGCGTTTTTAAAACTTCATCTCCGTCCTCCCCCCCCCCCCCCGAGCGAGGGGATCGCCGATGACTCAGAGGACATACCTCCTGCGGACTGGGTCCTGGAGCGGGAGCTCGGCGATCCATGGCACGGTGGAGAGCCAGACGACGACATGCCTCGCTTCTGGGGGCCCAGCCTAGGGGAGGCGGGGGAGGGCCCATCTCGTTAGTCTGCGCTCCCGCCGGTCGCTCAACTCGCCTTCGCGGCGATAGGGTGGCAGGCCTTGGATGAGGAGCTCTGTCGGAGACTTGGCAGGCCTTCGCCCGTGCCCTCTCCGTCTGTGCACGCCACGCCCGCTTCGCATCGTGGGCGCGCCTCTCGGCTTCCTGATATTGCCGGTTGATGTCAGGGATCTGGCTGGGGCGACACGGATTTCGGGACGGCGATGCAGGTGCGGAAGCAGAGGTTGAGGGTGGGGGTGAGGCCTGGCTCACGAGAAGGGGAGAAGGATCAGGCAGGGAGGAGGTGGAGAGGATGGACTTGGAGCTGGTGGTGGGGCGTGTGGGAGGCGAGAGGAGGTTTGAGGGTGGATGGGTAGTGGAAGATGGTGATTTCGAGGTAGGTGACGAGGAGAATGAGGAGGGGCTGGGATTGGAAGGAAAGGACCGACGAGGCCTCTTGGACCGTTGGACCAGAGTCCATTCCCCACCCTCGGGGACTGAATTGGAGGGGGTCTCGGATGGGCGAGTGGGGAGTACACTCGTACCGGTTGGGACCTTGGTCGCCTCGGCGCCGTGTTGTGTTGGCTGCCCTGGTCTCGCGGGCGAAGCAAGGGCACTCCGAAAGATCGAAGAAGAGTCGTGAGTTTTGCAATAAGGTCAAAAACGTTGTTGGGCTGTGCGTGTTGTGTGTCTAGCAGTGTGGTTTTAGTTTGGCGACCAGCCACCTTTGCTGCATAGGTAACCTTGGGATGGACCCTATCATACAGATCACGAGCCTCTCTAACAGTGGCGTCGCCACGAAATTCTTCCAGGGGGGGCAATGTTGATAGGGGGCCTCCTGCTCCCCGAAAAGGGGCCTCCACTGTGTTAGGGCCTCCTCTTGCTTTTTAGGCTCTTAATATGGTTCCCGAATGGGAACATGATTTCATATTGATGTCTTGTTTGTTCTTGGCATGGTATATAATTTACGCAAAGCGCAATAGCAAGAATTTTTTTTTCGCTGAGAACCGAGCCATACCAGGGTATAAATAAGCAAATGTAGATAAATTCGTCAGTGCCAAAACAAACCAATATCTTTATGCTTTATCGACGAGAAGAATCTTCCCGTTGGCCTCTAGATTGTAGCGAGCTGGTGGGGCTCGTGCTGAGCATATTTTAAAGATATCTCCCATTGATCAACCCACTTCTTTGTTCACAAAGTTTAACTGAATATAGCTAGGTTCATCACTACTGTTAGTCATTCCCACCAGCTTGATATCATAAACAAACTTAAACGATCATTTCTCAGTCCCAGGACAACAATTTCGCGAAGGTGACAACGAGAAGTGGATTGAATTGGTTTTCTGATCGTCATCTTAGGGATTTTTTTCTTCATAACATTTGGTGCTGGCTGCAAGGCACTTGGCACAGAAGCTAAAATAATAAATACTCCGCGAATAAATTCACGGCAAGAACAAGCATTGAACAACCATGCATCAATGGCAATGCAACAATGTAACAATGACAATGCATAAATAATGCAAAACCTTCGAATTCCACGCCGTCACGCCCATGGTTATAGCTGTGCTGTACCGTTTTGTAAATTATGTCGTTGAGAAGGTACTGAAGCTGGTAAGCTCTAATCATGCAGGCTGTAATCACAGAAGACAACTTTGTAGGAAGAAAATACATTTTAAAACATCATTCCTCCCATTTAATATGGGGTATCGGTGTTGTTTTGTATGCTTGTGAGGGGGAATTTACCCCCGCAATGTTGGCTTTGCTCCATGGGCGTAAGTTCTGAAATTTATTGGGAGCCCAGTGACGCACCCATATTTGCGTCAAGGGTAGCGGGCAAACGTATTTGGAGGGGGTCCAACTACTGAATAAAGTCTTCCGATTTCGACCACTATTTTGTCAAAGGGGAACTTTTTAAATAAAATAATTAGTGATCAACTGAATTATCCTGTGGAGGGGCCTAATCTACCACTATCGTTTCTGATTCGTCGGATTTCAACCCTAGTTCCCACAACCTGTTCAAATGTATTCTTTTGGTATTCCTTGATAAGTCACCTCGCACTACTGAAATTACACCTGCACAAATCACTTTAAAATGTAAAATTTTCCAATTTCAGACATTCCAGTTCATAGTGCCCGGTCGCCACGACGCCAACATTAGTGCACGTGCACACCCATCTTGCGCATTCGGCGCATTCGCCACACTTCGTGCGATGCTACGGATTCTGCTGGGCCTCCTACGCTTTGTTAATTGCTGCCACATGATAGACTTGCGCCATATCTGATGTGATAAAATGCTTCGTATGGGCGTTCGCTGCGAAAATTCGATTAATTAAATTCGATTATTAGTTCCCTTCTTACCATATTTTATGGTGAAGAAATGCGGATACCCGCTGAGCTTTGATGCACCTCATATCCTTGATTAAACATGCTTCCAGGTTGGCTACCGAACCGAAGCCCTGCCTGAGTGTACTTCTTTGGACCCGTTTCGTATTTCTTCGTCTACGGATGTGTCTTAAGGCTCCAATTCATTTTTGTTAGAGGCCCAACGCATTTTCGAAACCCCTGCTCGTTTTGGGGTTTGTTGCTTTTTTCTGCGCACCGAATTTTTTTTTTAGTTGTCGGGGCGCTTTAAAAGATCTCGATGTGTTTACTTAGTGCCCGGTATTTTTGTTCGTTTTGGGATCATGTTGCTTTTTGCGGCCCCAGCCTCTTTTCAGGCCCTTGTGCGGTCATATGGCCCCTGTGTGCCTTGAGAGCTTCCGGTGTTTTTGTTTTTTGTTTTTTTTAGTGTTCCCGGTATATATAGTTATGGCTACAACGCATGTTTTCGGACCCTGCCGCTTTTTACGAGACTGCGCTTTGAAGGGCCAGTCGCATGTTCGGTCCCCGTTGTGCTCTTAGGGTCCCGCTGTGTTTATTTGGGGCTTCTGACGCACATTTGTGGGGCCCCAGTACGATTTTGAGGCTTCGGTGCGATTTTTCTGGGTCCCAGCGCGACTTATCGCGCCCAGGCGCGTGGTTCCGGGACCCAACGCCAGTTATCTGAGCTCAACGCGATTTTTGTGGATCTCTTCTGAATTTTCTTTAACTTCCGAATCCCGCCCTGATTTTTCGAGTCCCTAGTGCCATGTTTTTGTATCTCACCTCGATTTTCTTCGAGCTCCGGTATGTTTTTCGATGCCGTACGCGATTTGTCAAGGCATCTGATGACATGTTCGGTGCTCCAGAACCATTGTGCTGACCCAGACTTTTTTTTACAATCCCTCCTGATTTTGGAAGGCTCCGGCTTTATTTTTCGGATACCGATGGGACTTTGGGGGTCACACGGTGCCTATGTGGGGCCATAGACGCCAATTGTTGGCAGCCCCGACGTTAATTTTTGATGCCCAGACCAAATTGTTGGTACTACCGATGGGTCCGAGCGCGAAATTTTTGGTTCTACCGAATTGTGGGTCCGAGCGCGAAATTTGGTGCGACCGGTTCGAGTTTCCGCGGCGCGTTGTACTTAGCTGTGACCCCAACGCGATCTTGGCGGTTCCTATTGCAGGTTTTCGTGCCTCGGAGCGAGTTTTCTGGGGCCCAACGTATTTACTTTGAGCCCCTACGCGAATTCTGGTGGACCGACGCGAATTTTTGTGGTCCCAGCGCGACTTTTGGGGGCCTCGGCTCGATTCTTGGGAGCATATCCCTCTTAGGAGGGAGGGGCCATTTGTCCCTTTGATATGTCACTGCGGCCACCGAAGGAGTTCTATTTTTTCTATAGGTCCTTATGTGATATTTTTTGGTCCTGGTACGATTCTTCGGTCTCCAGGTGCGATTTTTTTCGGTGCCCTGACACGTTTTTTTTTCCAGTGCCCAACGAGTTTGCGGGGACTTTGACCCGATTTTTTTGGGCGCAGAGTGACATTCCGATTCATAATTGATTTTTGGGTCAGCAGCAACCTTTGGGGTCCAGGCGCGACTTTTTGGGTCCCCAGTGAGATTTTCGAAGGCTGCGACGCGACTTTTTTGTCCAATGTAATCTTTTGTGTCCCGACGTCATTTGCTTGGATCCCTAGCGCGAGTTTTAGCGACCTCGACACTTTGTGGGTGTCCAATACTTTTTGGATGCTTTTGGTGTCATTGTTGGGGCCCAAGAGGGATTATCCATGTCCGGATTGTTTTTCGTTGCCCCGGCTTCATTTGTGTCCAAATGATACTGTTTGGGGAACGGTACGACTTATCGTGCCCCTAGCGTGATTTTCATGATCCGGGCGTGAATTTTTGGTACCCATAGGCTCAGCGAGATTTTCAGGGGCCCCGGTCGGATCTTTTTGGGCCCATGCCGTGATTTTCAAGTACCCCGGCACGACTCCTGCCATTTCAGATGCTTCTAGCAAATTATAGACCTCCTCTCGCGTCTTAGGGGTCTCGTCTCATTTCCTGGAGCTTTTTTACCGGTTTTGGACGTCTTCTCGTCCGTCCTACCCTCCTCCATATTCAATGGTCCTCCTCTCCCGTTTTGGAGGACCTCCTCCCACATCCTGGGGCCACTTTAACATGGCATGGGACTTCCTCTCATGTTCCAGGGGCATCCTCTTCCAAATTAGGGGCCTCCTGCCACGCCTCGTGGGCCTCCTCCTTTGTCCTCGCAAAGCTTACCCGTCTTGAGGGGATCTTCAATTTTGGAAACCTCGCCTCCTTCCATACCTGCTACCTACCACTCCCATTTTAAGGGCCTTCTCTCATTTCCTGTGAATTCATTCCGGTCGTCGGGGCCTCATTCGGCCCTGGAGACCTCCTACTCCATCTCGAGGGACTCCTCTCGAGTCCGGCAGGGGCCTCCTTTTTCTTTTTGAGGCTTTCTTTTTCAAATTAGGGGCCTCCTCTCACGTCTTCGGGGCCTCCTGTTCCGCGTTTTGATTCTATCTTTTCCCATTTTAAGGTTGGCCTCTTATCTCCTGGCCGACTCCTGTTCTCTCTTAGGTGGCTCCCCTTCCAAATTACACGCAACCTTTCCTATCTCAATTACCTTGTCATTTCCTGGGGACCTTCTTACCCGTCTTTAAGCCTTCTTTTTCGCCTGGGAGCCATCCCTCTTATCTAATGGCCATTCTCTCCTATTTTAGGGGCTTCCTCGTGCATCATAGGGTCTCTTTCCAATCTTATATCGTCATCTTCAAAATTAGGTGCTTCCTGCCACTTTTCTGGATTATACTTTTCTATCTTGGTGGAACCTTACCCGTTTCGGGGACTGCTTTTACGTCTCCGAAACCTCATCTCATATCCACTGGCTTTCTCTTCCGTCTTAGGGCCTTCTCTCATTTTCTGAGGTCTCCCTTCCCGTATTGGGGCCTCCTTTGCAATCCTGGAGGCCTCCTTTGCAATCCTGAGGGCCTCCTTTGCAATCCTGGGGGCCTCCTTTGTAATCCTGGGGGCCTCCTTTGCAATCATGGGGGTCTCCTTTGCAATCCTGGGGCCTCCTTTGCAATCCTGGGGCCTCCTTTACAATCCTGTGGGCTTCCTTCGCAATCCTGAGGGCCTCCTTTGTAATCCTAGGGGCCTCCTGTGCAATCCTGGGGCCTCCTTTGCAATCCTGGAGGCCTCCTTTTGCAATCCTGTGGGTCTCCTTTGCAATCCTGGAGTCCTCCTTTGTAATCATGGGGGCCTCCTTTGCAATCCTGGTGCCTCCTTTGTAATCATGGAGTCCTCCTTTGTAATCATGGGGCCTCCTTTGCAATCCTGAGGCCTCCTTTGCAATCCTAGTGCCCTCCTTTGCAATCCTGAGGGCCTCCTTTGCAATCATGGAGTCCTCCTTTGTAATCATGGGGGCCTCCTTTGCAATCCTGGGGCATCCTTTGCAATCCGGGGGGCCTCCTTTGCAATCCTGGGGCCTCCTTTGCAATCCTGGGGGCCTCCTTTTCAATCCTGAGGGCCTCCTTTGTAATCCTGGGGGCCTCCTTTGCAATCCTGGGGCCCTCCTTTTCAATCCAGGGGGCCTCCTTTGTAATCATGGAGGCCTCCTTTGCAATCCTGGGGGCCTCCTTTGCAATCTTGGGGCCTCCTTTTCAATCATGGGGGCCTCCTTTGTAATCATGGAGGCCTACTTTGCAATCCTGGGGCCTCCTCTTTGCAATCCTGTGGGCCTCCTTTGTAATCCTGGAGGCCTCCTTTGCAATCCTGGGGGGGCGACTGCCCCCCCTGCCCCCCCGGTGGCGACGCCCTTGCTCTCTAAACGAAACATTTTGGGTACATTTGATCGAAATGATTTCCTTCTCCTTCCTATATGCAGGGCATGTCCTATCGAATGCGCTATGTGCACTCTGGCCCTCCCCACAATTTCCGCACCAAGGCTATCCAGCACTGCACTGTTCCGTGGCGTGCTCGGACGATCCGCATCGTCCACACGCTGGGCGGTTACGACAGAATTGGGTTGTGTGGCCATACCTCTGACATCTGAAGCATCGCATGGGATTGGGAATGAACCTCCTGACCTTCACCATGATGTACCAAACACGGACTGATTCAGGTAATTCAATAGAGCTGAAAGTCAAGATTATATTGTCTGTGGGCTGTACCTCCTGGCCCTTTCTCATAGTAAGTCTCCGTGCCTGAATAACTCCATCGTCTGTCAAACCTTCAGTAATTTCGGCGTCACTAACACGTCTTAAATCAAAACAGTTAATTATTCCCTTGGAGTGGTCCTTTGTTGCGTGCATTTTCACAGTTATGGGTATTGTCACCATACTTTTTCCCTGCTGGTCTCTCGCTGAGTAAACAAATTCGTTTGCCAGCAGCGCTCTTTTGGCCTCCACCGTGCGTTCAAATACTACTTCCAAACCGCCATCTCTAAGTTTTTCGCATCGTCTGATCTGACCAAAACGGTCACAGCCATCCCGTCGTTGATAAGGGGAGAGAAAGGCCAATTGCTTTGTCCCTTCAACGGCTTGAAAGACAAGAATGCGGGGAGAAGGAGCCCTGCTCGCTCCACCGTTCGCAGATCAGTACACCTGTTCGGCAATGATCGAATTCGTATTCTGGCCATTGTGACGTGGACCAGGGAGGGTTTTATTGTTTTGGGATGCCATATGTTTGTCTTCGAGTTCGGCCCCGCGGACGTCCCACCACACTGGGGCCCTACTGGGGGACGCCTGAGCCCCGCAAGCGGGAGGACATCGGACGCCCGCGGAGTTATACGGGGTAGGCGGCGCCTTCGCCCGGCCGAGAGAAAGAGAGAGACTCACCACCCCGACCGGGATCCAGCACCGCCTACCCCTTGACCCTAGCCGGCCGGGCCGGCAGACACTGGGAAGAGTCCCAGGTCCCCGGCCAGAGGCGACCAGCCACTTGGCCCGCGTGAGGCCCCACGGGCCCGCCCGCCCCTGCGGGATATCGGGACCAAAGAGGCGTGTTGGTCCCCCGTCACAACTTGCACCATGCGACGGGGGACATCAACCTCCAGGACTCCGTCAACCCCGGGAGCGGGCCGAGGGGGCAGGACTACCCCGATAAAACAGAGCTGGAGGGCAGGACCGGGGAAGTTGTCCTACCTGCTCATGATAGGGGAGTTGGTGTTCCAGGGCCAGGTGAAGGACATGGACCTTGAGATGAGATGGGCATAGGAATGGGTACGTATGGATGGAAGGACGAATGAGGCACTCTTAGTCTCGCCCCTCGCCGCGGACCGATGGTTCCTTAGGGCGCGCAATCCCCCCCCACCACCACGGAAAGGTGGTGCCTTGTCGGCGGGTAGTAGAATGACCGGAGGGGTAGCTGAGTTAGCGAAGCTCTGATGTCTTCCACGCTAAAACCTGTCCCATGGGGTAAGTAAATAGAGCAAGTAAATAGAGACTGACTGGTCGTCGTCCAAAATACACACGTGCTGCTACTGCTTGAGCATTGCAACGCAACTTGACCTGCTGTACAAGTATGCTGTGATGTATTGCCAAGAGCACACCACCGTGCGCAACGACACCGGCCGGTACGTCCTGACGGAAAGTCGCATCAATTTTTATGGTGCAAGCTGTGCTGGGCCTCAGCTTTGTTTTCTGAAGGCAAACCACGCTTGGACGCAGGTCGTCCACGCTCGTACGCAGCCCCCTGCAGTTCCATTGTAAAATGGTTTGTAAATTAGCCATTTAAAACACTACAGCTTTTACAAACTTGACATAATACGATGAACACATTTGTACGTGCGTGTTGCGTAAAGAGATTATCACAGATTATGTTACACTTGGATTAGTACTCAACTCTGAGGATGCTGAGAAAGCACGAGGCCGAGATATCGGGCTCCCTCCACCTGGTGGTGATGTGGACCATGGGGAGATCCGCTTACGTCCCGCCGCAGGAGACCATTGGACTGCAATTTTCCCGCCTACACGGGAAGACATAGACGGTGGACCCATATAACCAATGCAGTTGATGCGCCATAAAACCCAAATAACTAACTAACTAACCATTAACTTGTTTGTGCTCTCGGCGGACACAGTACCCTCGCGGACTGTCGTAGTATATGGGTGAGTCACCGGAGGCCCCGCAGCTCGCGAGGCTGGCAATGGGTCCCGGGACCCGCCACGGGAAGCCCGGCCCGATGCCCCCATGTCAGGAGCACCGGAGCGGACCTCCACCGCCTGTGGTGGTACCACTGGCACTCTGCGGGCCACTGCACCAGTCCCACCAGAGATGGTTGGAGGTGGCGGAGGGCTAACAGTTAACCTGGTACAATGACAAGTTACACAATGTGTTTATTCGGCATACTCCAGCGCAAACAACATGAAGTACCGGATGCAAACTTTCAGGAGGGAACTACACAAAACACTGCATTGCCAGATAATACTTCCCCACCCAGGGATCGGTACCGTGTTGATGGGTAACTGAAGCCAAAGCCTGCAGGTGCATGGTATATCTAGGCTACAATTCGGTAATACACGCCGCAGACTCACAGCGAAGACGCACGCACACATTTCACAATGCTTGCCTGCAACGAGGGACCGATTTGTACTTGTTGACCGGTATCCCACTGCAATCACAACGATACAGTGGCCATCACGGAGCCTCAACAAACGTCACGCCGCGGACTGTTGCCAGGAAGGCGGCAGCACGATGAGGTCTACACAACTTGGCAGCACCGAGTCCTTCCGTCACCTACGCCACATCGAAACCCCTCCAGTATCAACACGACGTGGGCCGACTTCGCAGCCAGCTGGGTCACAGTCGTTGACAGAGTGCAGCTCGATGGCGACCAGCGGTCACTGGCGGCCACATCTGACGCCACCGAGCCGTCCAGGGCGGCACTCGACGGCCACCGACAGTCCCGACACACGCACACGCACACGCACACGCACATGCACACGCACACGCACACGCACACGCACACACACACACACACACACACAAGCACACACAAACGGCTCGCGACGCTCCATCTGACCCAACCAATGCCTGACACGAACGCAGGCTCCTCGGAGGCCGCCTGCTCCGGACAGACTACAACTTTTTAGGATCGCTTTCAGGCCGCAATTTGCGCTACCTGGACGGGAGACGGCTTAGCCGGCACCTCGCCGTGACCACCATCACCAAGTGGCCGAGAGAAGCACCTCTGAGGCTCACCAGAAGCGCTCCTAGCCGGCACCTCGCCGTGACCACCATCACCAAGTGGCCGAGAGAAGCACCTCTGAGGCTCACCAGAAGCGCTCTTAGCCAGGCGGCGACTCGCCGTCCTGCTCTTAGACTTCCACACTCCCGTCGCAGCTTGGGGCGGTCCGCTGCGACTACATGGCAGGCACCTGGCAGTACATGACGGACAGCTCCTCCGTGTCGGGCGGTGCTCATCTCCTACATGACGGACAGCCCCTCCGCGTCGGGCGGTGCTTGTCCCCCACATGACAGACAGCTCTCTGTGTCGGGCGATGCCTGTCTCCTACATGACAGACAGCTCTCTGTGTCGGGCGGTGCTTGTCTCCTACATGACAGACAGCTCTCTGTGTCGGGCGGTGCTTGTCTCCTACATGACGGACAGCTCCTCCGTGTCGGGCGGTGCTTGTCTCCTACATGACAGACAGCTCCTCCGTGTCGAGCGGCTCATGCGGTCGTGTCGGACCGTCGCTGAGGGGTGCGATCACGCGAAACTGCGACCTCTCCAGACTGTTCTTCTTCTCTAGCACCATTTGCGGCTCCAGATCGTCGCCCTCCACGCTCACCTGAAACAGCGCGACAGCCGGCCGTCAGAGACTACTTGACCAGTGCCGGGGGTCAAGTGCTCGGGTTGACTCGTCCCAGTCGGTGTCTGCGTCACCACAGGCCAGGACATACGATGCGTCCAGTGTCTTGGCTAATGTTCTGCAAATGATGGTGTCGCCGCACAGAGCCCGAGCTCGTTCATGGCAGCATCCATCGGCGCGTATCGGGAATCTCCTCGCTGCATGCTTTTTCAGCGACACATGTGTATACTGCATTTTTTTCGGCCATATAAAAAACACATATACGAGTATCAGGATATAAATTCCAACTTGTGCAAAATTCGGCATCACACAACCTAGAGATTGAAAACCATTGGAAGACGAACAGGAAATTAGATAAACAGCGCAGGGGATTGTGAAAACAGCATGAAGGGAAATCTACCCAACAACCACAGATAATTATTACACATAGTAAATTTGCAATGGTATAATTTCTGACGACGCTAATAGACAGGCCACCCTTTTGATGCAGTGGTAACGTCAAGTTACATCGTAACGGTGCGGACGCAATACCGCGTCACATCGTGACGGTGCGGACGCGATATCGCGTCACATCGTGACGCTACGGCCGCGATATCGCGTCACATCGTGATGCTACGGCCGCGATATCGCGACACATCGTGACGCTACGGCCGCGATATCTCGTTACATCGTGACGGTGCGGCCGCCATAACGCGTCACATCGTGACGGTGCGGCCGCGATAACGCGTTACATCGTGATGCTACGGCCGCGATATCGCGACACATCGTGACGCTACGGCCGCGATATCTCGTTACATCGTGACGGTGCGGCCGCCATAACGCGTTACATCGTGATGCTACGGCCGCGATATCGCGACACATCGTGACGCTACGGCCGCGATATCTCGTTACATCGTGACGGTGCGGCCGTCATAACGCGTCACATCGTGACGGTGCGGCCGCGATAACGCGTCACATCGTGATGCTACGGCCGCGATAACGGGTTACATCGTGACAGTGCGGCCGCCATAACGCGTTACATCGTGGCACGTCGGCGCCGTTGTAATAATACCTCGTGTTATGACGATACAGCCAAGCAACGCGGCCCTTCCGTAGGGAGGCTCGTGGAAGAGGTCGGGCGCCACCATGCCCAAGAGCGACACCAACAAGCATAAGAAGCCGAAGACGAAGAAGCCCAAGAAGCAAGAAGACAAGAAGAGTAAGAAGACAAGAAGAGCAAGAAGACAAGATGAGCAAGAAGACAAGAAGAAAGAAAAGAAGCAAGACAGCAAGCAACAAGAGCTTCAGTCACCCTCGACGAACACACCTGAGACCCGAGAAGGAAATCCACCCACATCAAGCCTCCAACTTCTCTGTCTCCCAGTTAACCTTTATCCCCCCGGAGGAAGCCTAACTGCTTCCTAACGGGAAACCTAACGAGCCCACTGCTCGAGACAATTGCGGCCGGGGCAGGGACCAAAAGGAGAAAGATCGGTCCAGGGTGTAACGTGTACCCAAGCTCCAATCTGTAAAGTGGATTTCTCCAAAACGTGACTTTGCTACAGAGGTCACCCATTTTCCTAGCTGAGGTTTCATATCTCTAAGCAATCTACCCCTACTATTGAGATGCGACTGGCACGGATACTTGATATGCGTTGCGGTTATTGATCGCGAACAGAAATGATGCACTGTCTTACACTTGCTGGCGACGGCAAGCAGCGTTGTTGGCAGATTTTACAATCTGAATTGGCGCATGCGGTTGGGATCGATTAACGCTACTGCTTACATCCCACGAATCGTGCCAGTAATACGATGATAAATACGACAGTGACGACATACTTACACCTTCCTGGCAATACGAATTAATGGGTCAATGAACAGGGAAGGAAAATATTAGCAGCGGACAGAAAATGATACACGTGCAATCACCGGCGGATCTAGCCCACCGGTTGGGGGGGGGGCAACTTTCGGCTTTCGGCATTAGCCCCCCCCATATCCAGTGGCGTACATGGGATCTACATCAGGGGAGGGGTCGAACGGATTTTGAGGGTGCCCATACTGCCACTATTTTTGGCTTTAAAAACACCGAATTTCGAGCGCTATTTGGCAAAGGGCAAAATACTAATTAATGACAACATAATTTCCTGTGTAGAGGCCCCATCCTGCCTCCACCGTTTCTAAGTTACCGTATTATTGTTCTTGTTTACCACAACGTTCACGTTAACGTTCAACGTATTGTACGACCTCAACGTTCGTGCACGTGTACACACTGGTGTATCCGATTTTCTCAACTCTTGCTGTAAGCAGAACTTGAGCAGCATAGAACCCTCGACGGGTATCAGAATCCAAACAATTGGGCTTCCAAACAATTACAAAAAATACCTAAAAATTGGAGATTCTTTCATCCGGGACGCTCTTTTTCTTAACCTCGGCAAAGGTTACTGCATTTTAGTTTAGTATACCTACTTCTGTTGGTTTGGGAATGTCCAAAAGACGCCATGGCCTCCCTTTTAAGCGCTTCGGAAGGGGGGGGGGGGGAGCATGGCCGGAATGGCCCTCCCCTGGATCCGCCAGTGTGTGCAGTAGTTTTCCCTTCAGCATAAAGCCAATGCACCAATGTTGGAACCTCAGGGGTGTATATTTTCATGTCGTCAATTTCAGTTTGCATGTCAAAAACCTATTCTACCGTGCATGAAAGCAGTGCAGGGCAAACCGTTTCCTGCACGATGCGACCTCATTCGTTGAGGAGATCCTTTTTATATCGAGTCCCACCGTTCACTTGTTTGTTTATTAGGGTTTTTGGGTGCGTCACCGTTCACTATGTAGTGAACGGTTCCCACCGTTCACTATGTAGGCGCAGCGTACGGTATTCATAGTATCTTCATTTTCCCCTGGCTTCAGGTAAATGCAAGAACCAATCTGTCAGCGCATTCCAATGCACTTAAGGCAACATTTAGCTTATCGAACCACACCTTGCTGCAGACATGGCAGCAGCATAGTAGCTCTGCAAATTCGTAATTGCGTTGTATTGATGGTTATGTTGCTGCATCCATCAAATGTGAAGCTATCTTGGCCGGCCTGCTCTCCGTTCTGAACGTGTGTGACGGCTGGTTGACACAGTCCAATGTTGAAAACCACACTCGTCATAGCCATTACGGCCTAGGCCTTCTGAGCCTGCGGGACAACCTCGGTATACTGCTCGAGAGAGTGCAGACTTGTGCCCACTGTGCTGCCGCACGAGCTCCGATGGGCATTCAGCATCGAACAGCCGTGATACGCTGATCCAAAAGGGGAAGGGGGCGGGGGCGCCTCCCTTAGCAACACACAATACATGAGATGAAACAAGAAATTTTGAGATTTTTAACACTGCAAACGAACAAAAACTGGGCACCCTTAGCGCGAGGAAGGTGATCTCTTTTCATATTTTTTTTTGTGATCGGCCCGCTCCCCATTAAGAAAATCCTGGCCGCACCACTGGTTGCTATCATATTATGGAAATCATACCAGCAGAGCAATATCAAAACGTTAGAAGCAAACTGAGATGAGAGTGTAGAAATGCGACGCTTGGATATATACCTGTAGGAACGGCAGAAGATCCTCTATTTCGGCAATCTTCTCGATGCGCTTTTCGAGAGGAATCTCTGGAAAGATGGAGATGACATGGGATTATTTACATAATACAGTCATACTGTCATACTGCCGCTGCCATACCGTCATATAACGAGTCACTAGGGACGCTGGATGGGAGAGTGGTTATACATAGATAGGGCTGCTCTGCTGTAGGCACAAGCTAGGACATCATACCGCCACAGGAAGCTTGAAGACCGACGGCAACTGCGCTTTCCTGGCAGCCCGTAGATATATGCATCTAATTAATGGCGTTCAGTTTTCACGGAACTACAGGGATTTCACACATAAGCAAAAACCTGTTTGAACAATTCTGCAAAGTCCATTCACATTTAGACGCGTGTTCGACATTTGGCAGAGAATCGCGATTGCGGACATGGTACCATAAATCTAGACATTTGCATCGACAAAAACTAAACAATCTACTTTGGAAGACACTGGCTGCAATCTTGCCGAAGTCGGACCCACCTGCCAAATATAATGCACGTATTTCAAATTAAAATGCACGATGCCGAATTGTCGAATTAGCATAGGTTCCTCGGTATGTTACGGCCCTTTTTGTCTCACAAGCTTCCGCTCAGTTTATGCCAAATACACTCGCTCATCACGGGACAATTCAAGACGAAAATTGTACACTTAAGTGGAATCTCTTCGAGCTCTAGATCGACCAGGGAAAAAGCAAAGCCTCACACAACACCAATAAAGGGTGCAGCAGGGATATTGTGTGTAATTCGAGAAGCAGGAGTCGCATCCAAATGTAGCACCGATCTTGACGAGCACCGTTTATTGAAACACATGAAACGTACTTAATCATGAGGATGCATGGTTTTGCTCGAGCGGGCAGCAGTGAACATACTGCAGGAGCAGCAGGCAGTGGTGAGAACTGCACAGGAGAGAAACCCCGAATAACAGAGGACACGCACCGGCAGTGGGAAGAGCAGCACAGAGGCAGGGGTGAGAACTGCACAGGAGAGAAACCCCGAATAACAGAGGACACGCACCGGCAGTGGGAAGAGCAGCACAGAGGCAGGCAGTGGTGAGAACTGCACAGGAGAGAAACCCCGAATAACAGAGGACACGCACCGGCAGTGGGAAGAGCAGCACAGAGGCAGGCAGTGGTGAGAACTGCACAGGAGAGAAACCCCGAATAACAGAGGACACGCACCGGCAGTGGGAAGAGCAGCACAGAGGCAGGCAGTGATGGAACGGGACTCAAAAGGAGAGGAGAAGCAGTGGAATGTAGAGGAGTGGAGTATCAGAGTGCACAGCTGTGGAGAAGCGGAACGGCAGAAGACAAAGCTGTAGATAAGCTGAATACAGGAGAGCAGAGATGCAGGGGAGATGATCAGCAGTGGACCGAGGTACAGGCGAGCAGCAGTGAACCGAGGTACAGGCGAGAAGCCGTGTACAGATGTGCAGACGAACAACAGTGGACCGAATTGTAGAATAGACATATGAGTGAAGCGTAACAGACATAGTTGTACTGGGGAGGACAGGTGTCACTCACCAGCCAACTGACGGTTGAGCCTGCGCAGCAGATTCCGCTGTCGCTGCGACGCCTGCCACAGGCGTACTCTCAGGCTGGCCTGTGTGGTTCGCTGGGTCTCCAGCTCCGCCATGGCCTGAATCGACCGACAACAACAAGCTGCAGCCCACATACTTCGATATTATCATTAGCGTACCATCATCAAATAACTAATCCACAACTAGCGCGCTCCCACACGTACATTCCCAACCTCCTATCTTTCACCAGCCCAATCTGTCTTTCAACTACGTCACAAAGAGTCGCTACCATCTTCGAGCGTCCTTCGATCTCAGAGGCGAAGTGTTCTGCTTGATGTATACGCTTGCCATTAACAATTAAGTTATTATTATTCCAAATTACTGGGCTCAAGATCCAAGGACACCAAGAACAGTGTATGGAGCCGATAGCTGTGCTACCTTTGCACGGTCGCCACCACGCCATCTCACCTGATTCAGGACGAGCTCAATCTGCCGCTTGATGGGCGTAGCACCCTCCAGCCGACCAAAGAGCAGCTCTTCAAGTGTCAACTGGGCCTGGTGCCGTGCTTCCGCCCACTCGGCTCGACGGGTTGGCTTGCCGAGACCAGGCAGTGAGCTGACGCCCTGAGAACTCCCTGGACATTGCAGTGGGCTCGCGCTCTGAGACTTTGCCAAACCCTGCAGTGAGCTGGCGCCCCGAAACTTCTGCGAATCCTGCAGTGAGCTGGCGCACAAAGACTTCTGCGGACCATGCACTGGTTTGGGGCACCAAGACTTCTGTGGACCCTGCACTGAGCTGGCGCCTCTGGACTTCTGCAAACCCCGCAGTGAGCTGGCGCCCCGAGAATTCTGTGAGCCCTGCACTGAGCTGGCGCCCTGAGACTTCTGTGAGCCCTGCACTGAGCTGGCGCCCCGAGACTTCTGCGGACTCTGCAGTGAGCTGGCGCCCAGTGGATCTCCCAGCTGGTGAACGGAGAACAATGTCACTGACGGCGGGGGTGATAGCGTGTAGCACGGGGTAGTAGCAGGTAGCGGTACGGTGCAATGGCACAGGAGCAATGACACGGGATACTGACACGCGGTAGTGGCATGGGGTAATGGCACGGGGTAATGATACGAGGTAGTGACACAGGGTAATGACACGGGGTAATGTCACGATGTAGTGACACAGGGTAATGACACGGGGTAATGGCACGGGGTAATGACACGGGGTAATGACACGAGGTAGTGACACAGGGTAATGACACGGGGTAATGACACGATGCAGTGACACAGGGTAATGGCACGGGGTAATGATACGAGGTAGTGACACAGGGTAATGACACGGGGTAATGACACGGGGTAATGACACGAGGTAGTGACACAGGGTAATGGCACGGGGTAATGACACGATGTAGTGACACAGGGTAATGACACGGGGTAATGATACGAGGTAATGACACGTGGTAGTGGCACGGGGCAATGACACGCGGTAGTGATACGGGGTAATGGCACGGGCTAATGGCACGGGGTAATGACACAGGGTAATGACACGGGGTAATGACACGAGGTAGTGACACAGGGTAATGACACAGGGTAATGGCACGTGGTAATGACACGAGGTAGTGACACAGGGTAATGGCACGGGGTAATGACACGAGGTAGTGACACAGGGTAATGACACGGGGTAGTGGCCGCGGCGTGACAGGGTGCAGAACGGAAGGACAAACAGACGAGATAATGAAGTGCAGAACAGGGCGAACGACAGGCTCCGGGAGGAAACATGGTTGTTTACTATTGCCGGTTTTCAAAGGTAAGTCAATATTTTCTCTTTTTACTTTTTCTTGTAGTGAACCTGTCTTTTTGCACAGTTTTCCTGGTGTTGAATGTGGTAAGTCCTCTTGCATCAATAGTTGATCAGTTTGTAAAACGTGTCGGGTATGATGAGCAGTGATGAATCGCCTGAACAGATAATGATATGCTTATTGCGAAGCAAGTCAACTGGGTTGGATATATTAATGATGGTATGGGTCTGTACCGATTCCTGTGGGCATCTTCCATCCAATATGTCGGGAGCCGAGCATACAGACTTGTATTGAGGTAATCCACAATGGACTTGTGGCTATTACAATCTCGCGTTAATATGTTAAAACCCAGGGCAGATAAGGTGAAAATAATAGACCATGTGGAATCTATTTAGCCTCATTAATTTGTCCTGTATCAACAAGTCCTCTTAGGCTTAATGCTCAGCGATTTTAAATTAAAGCTCACATTTTTATAAACATCCTTCGTGAAATAGTGCGTGTAGCCAAATAGGATAGGCTGCTGCATACAAAACAGGGATCGACATTAGGAAAAAATAATTACAAATAAGAATATATATTTCGACATATTTTGAAATGTAGAGATAGTAAAGTTAAGATTTTCTAAAGCAAAGTTCGAGTGGGATACATCAGCTCAAGCTGTGGCCTGGTATACATCAGGTGTCAGATAAAAGCGAGTTGTGAGATGCTAATGTTTGTGTTGAAATACCGGGTATTTAAATTAGTTTCAAAAATAACCCAATAAGCTAATGTGCAGATCACTTATTGGGTCCGACGACGGAGTTTTCGAAGATTAGCTTCAAGGTTCATATTTTGCGACACTTCCTTGGGAAAAATGTTTATTGAAGGGCTTGATTAAAGATTAAAAATCAAGGACTGTAGTTTCGCACGCTTGCTTAGCAGATTTCTCCACTCACGATATTGTTGAGAAATGAGAGATGAGAGAGACAGAGACAGGGGGGGGGGAGGGGGGGGGGGAGAGGGGAGGGGGGAGGGGGGGAGAGGGAGAGAGAGAGAGAGAGAGAGAGAGAGAGAGAGAGAGAGAGAGAGAGAGAGAGAGAGAGAGAGAGAGAGAGAGAGAGAGAGAGAGAGAGAGAGAGAGAGAGAGAGAGAGAGAGAGAGAGAGAGAGAGAGAGAGAGAGAGAGAGACAGAGAGACAGAGAGACAGAGAGACAGAGAGACAGAGAGACAGAGAGACAGAGAGACAGAGAGACAGAGAGACAGAGAGACAGAGAGACAGAGAGACAGAGAGACAGAGAGACAGAGAGACAGAGAGACAGAGAGACAGAGAGACAGAGACAGACAGAGAGACAGACAGAGAGACAGAGAAACAGAGACAGAGAGACAGAGAGACAGAGAGAGACAGAGACAGAGACCGAGACCGAGACAGAATGGGCACGCTTGGCTGTCACTGCCAGTATGGACCTAGGGACCTACACAGCAAGCCTAATAAAGTATCGGACCCAACCATCCCCCCAGTTCGGCTACTGGTGCCACACACGCAGGCCGCCATGGAAACTACCGAAATTAATTTGGCCGTGTCTTGAATGTGTGATGAAAAATGCTAATATTTATGACGTCATAGCAACAATACTTTAAAGCGATTCGTTGACAACTGGATTTATGAACATAAAAAACTAAAGCGTCACATTCCGATCAGTGTTCTCCTGTGGCTGCGGAGCCACGCCACGGCTGCAGTAGATGCTTCCGGAGAACATTTTATCAGTGCGCAGGTGCGTGCTTTTGCAAACGGTCTGGGCATGTGGTTATCATCAGTCGTCGCCATTTTCGGTGGTTGAGGGAGTGAAGTTGTGTGTTGTCTGCTGCTGGTGGCTGGGAAAGTTGGCAATTTGAATGATGACTGCGAGTGGAATAACTTGTCATTTGTAGGTGTCGCTTTATGTTCGCTTTTAGTGATATTTGCATTCCCGCTGTTGATTTTTGCTGGATTACGTGTGAAACCGATCCTATCCAGTACGAACCTGGAGTGCAAGTGTTTTCAGAGATAAAACATCCGAAAATGTGCATTAATTCCCACCATGATGTTCATCTTTACAATGCTCGTCTGTTGAGCATTCCGGGCCCGTCCAACGAACGTGGAATGCCTGTTGGAATGGTGTCTTCTTACCGGCAGCGGCATGTGCTGTTGGGATGGCCCTGCGAGTTCCGGTACAGCACGCTTCCGCCGTTTCTGCCGATGCTCCGATCCAGAGCCAGAGGCAGGACGGTGAATCGCCTGTCCATCGGAGCTGGCAGCGTGGTGAGCTCTCGATGACGCATCCCAGCTGGAAGATCGATCAGCAGGTGGGGGCTCGTTCCACCCATCGTGGCTATTTGGCCTGCGTGGTCCCTTTGGACGGCGCACGTGTGGAGACGCTCCCGAAGTGACAGCTCGGTCAGCACGTGGCTTCTCTTTCGAGCTGGTTAGCGTTACCGACCTAGGCGAGACCTTTGGACGGCCGGCGCGCGCAGGCGTTTCCAGGGTGAACGCTCGGCGAATACGTGGCGGCCCCTTGCAACTGGCGGCCCTGACCGGCTCCGGTGGGTTCTCTGAACTGGTCGGCCGATGCACATGCAAGGGCACCTTGGCACCGGCCCACCGCGAAAGGTTGGATCCGTCGCTGCGTGGGTCAGAATGACCGGGAGAGAGCGCGGAGCGCCGGCTTGTGTCCTCGTCGTCGACAGCTTGGCGAGACGAGATGGCTTCTGTGGGAATGATCCAACAGTTGTAGCACGTTCAACAACGACAATGGCGATACAGCAGCGCGGCAGAGCTGGACAGTCGCAGCACGCTGCTGGACACCGCTCCGGAAAACAAAACTGGATACTCATTCCACACTACCTACTAGACACAAAACATGACCGAATATTCGCAACACATTGAAACTGGAGATGACATCCGGGACACACTTCTGCAAACAACTCAGAGGGTTAGAAATTCATGGCACATCACTTAACATAAATCAACAGGATGCATATGTGTGTATATATATATATATATATATATATATATATATATATATATATATATATATATATATATATATATATATATGTATACTATTTCGGACCGGTTACTGGCCAGAACTCATGAGTGATAATGCGAGTAATAAAGTAATAGAGGTTCTCATTTGATTTGATAGACAAGACACGGGTTACTACTTAACATTGTCGATACACATCGAAATATACCAATTGATGCACACCATACTTTATGCGAACAATTATTCCAAGGAAGGTTAATAAAACAAAACTGTGTTGTATAGACATGGATTGTCTTGCGCTATTTGTTACAATGATGCATTGTTCTTATAGTATTAATCATAAAGTTGCAGTTGGCATCAGCGATTGAAGGAGTAATGTCACAGCACCGGGACAGCTTCTAGAAGAGACGCCGAAGTTTCTGACTGGCGCCATATCACAAACCATGATGCTATACTGGGGGCCACATATTCTCTGAGAGAAACAAGGCACTCACGCAGCACCAGCAACTTGTACTTGCTTGTCTAAACATGCTTCTACAATCAACAAACAATCTAAACATAACTTACGACGCAAACTAAAGCTATAAAATTAAAAGTTAGTGGTTTCATTGGTTGCATTCAATGACATATTCAGACCACCATATCTGATAGGTGTAGCATCTTTATCAAATCAAAATAACCTGTTTGTTTCAACTGTCAAACCTTGCTAAATGGCACAGGCCGGACAGCACGGGGTCTCAAGGAGACCAAACGGCTTACGTCCGCTCTTCAGATAATCTTAGCTTAACAACATTCACGGCTAATGAATGTGCGTTCCTGCATATTTACACTGGTATTTCCGCGGCCAAGGGCGTGCTTCTCAGATGATCCTGTGCGTGAGCGTGTTACCTGGTGGCGGCGGCGTATGAGGCGCGCCCAGCAAGAGGTCGTCGTCGCTGACGTCCGAGTTGTCCAGCAGGATGACGTCGAGCGGCGGCGGCGGCACGGGCGGCGGCAGGACGAGCACCTCGTCGTCGTCTGACGCCGACTGGTGCGGCGGCAGGACGAGCACCTCGTCGTCGTCTGACGCCGACTGATGCGGCGGCAGCGACAGCGGGTCGGTCTGACGCGCACTGGCGCCGCACGGCGCGCCACCGCTCTCGTCCGCCGTCTGAGCGTCACTCGACACCGGCACGGCGCAGACGGCGGCCAAATCTTGGATCGGCTGGACGCCGCCGACTGCGGGCTCTGCTGTAGACGGGTGACCACTACCGTGCGCGGGCGACTCTCTGGGCCGGTGGCCGCTGCTACTCCCAAACACTAGCTTGGATGGCTCACTGTTACTCACGGACCCGGACTTCGACCGCTGACTGCCATCACCCACTGGCGCTACCTTGGATCGTTTACCACTGTTGATCACGGACTCCGCTGTAACCTGACGGCCACTGCCATCACCCACTGGCGCTACCTTGGATCGTTTACCACTGTTGATCACGGACTCCGCTGTAACCTGACGGCCACTGCCATCGCTAAGTCCAGCTTTAGGCTGTTGACTGTCGTCACCGATGGATCCTGTTGTACAATGTTTACCGATGTTGCCCGCTGGTTGCGCTTCAGGCTGTTGATCGCGGCCGCCCCTGGCTATAGATTTGGCTTTAGACTGTTTGCCACTGGTGCCCACGGGTCCTGGTTTGGGGCGTTGGCCGTCGGAAGCGTCTGACCCGACCTCGGGTGGCAGCCGGCTATCGTCGGCCGGCCCGGGCGCAACAGGCTGTTGGCGTTTGCGGCCCTTGGCGGGAACGACAGCGGCAGCGGCAGCGGCAGCGGCGGCGGCAGCGGCAGCGGCAGCGGCAGCGGCAGCGGCAGCGGCAGCGGCAGCGGCAGCGGCGGCGGCGGCTGTTTTCGCCTGTGACGGCGGCAGCGGCAGTCGATCTCCACTCCCGGCATGTGCCACCACGACGGACCGGACTGGCTGGCTGGGCGCCGAGCGAGCCTGCTGAGTCTTGCTGCTGGTCGACGTGCCATCTGCCACGTTGGTGACGGGTCCCAGGAAGGCGAAGCCGGGTAGGTGGGGCATCCACACGATGCTGATGACCCGCCCGTTCACGGTGGACTTCACTGGCTTTCCGGTGAGGCGCACCTGGTTGAATATAATGTCGGCGTCGACGACAATAACAGCTATAACAATAAATACAGTGACAATACAGAATGTAAAAGCAGAGTATAAATAGACAATAATAACAGTACATCCAAGTCAACGCACATTTTCACGCCATGTGATGCGATCAGATGTAAACATAGAGCACAACGCTGATGGACAAATGTAAACGCATCGATGCCAACGACAAGACAAACTTCGTGAAAACACTCACAATGACCCCCACGATAGCCACGACCTCAGAACTCAATAGCTGGCGTTGTAGTAAGTGTGAAAGAGTCACGTTCCTTTAAAATAACACCATCACCAGAATCGCCCGAGCCAATAGATGTGACTTCGAGCCCTCCCCTAGGAACCGAACGCTTCTGATTTTCTGATGGAAGTCTTCCAGCTGTCAATCGCAAAGTGCGCGACTAAAGCATGGTTTCCACTTGAATTACCTCCTTACAAAATTCACAGGCCCGCACCGGCACATCGGGGAGGGGAGAGTGATTTTTAGAGTCGTACCGGACCGTAAAGATCATTTGCGCCGCCTTTAAAGCGAGTGTGTTTTGCAAGCAAATCTAAGGCAAGTGTACTACACCAATATAGTGGCACACCATCATATGGGCCGTTTTAAGGAGAAACAACCAAAGGGGATGATTGCTCACCTGACAATGACAAAGTGACTCAGTCATACCTTGACCAGCGGAGAACTACTGACCTCTGTGCCATCGGAGAGGGAGAAGGGTGCGCTCTGAACTGATGGATACACTAGTGGTGCGTCACCTACCTGGTGGACGGCGTGCCTCAGGTAGCGCCGTGTCAGCGAGATGGGGATGCCATCCACGTGCAGCAGCTCGGGCAGGTTATGCATCTCGATCATATTCCAGCGATCCGGTTTGCCGTCGAAGCGAGCCGTGACGATGCGGCCCGACACGCGCTGTGGAGGTAGCCGCACGAACGATAGTCGCGCGCCGCTACCCAACACGGCGCACGCCGACGTCACCTCGCAATGGGGCGCTGAGTCGCCCTTTGCCGCGGATTTCTGCTCCCTGTTCGAAGTGGACGATGCCTTGGAGGCCGGCCGTGCTTCAGAGGCCGGTGCTGCATCCGATACTGCCGGCGCTGTCGGGGCTGATAGTTGGGGAAAACGCAGAAGTCGAGACTCATTTGATGGTAAGTTGGTGCTTGATACTCTGAACCGCAGATGCGGTTTTCGTTTGATGGGCACAACTTGAGTCGATGACGATGGTGACCTTGGCGGCAGTCCGCGGTCGGCTGGCTCCTTCTGGTCTGATGACGCACATGCCGTCTCAGTCGCCCCATTTGTCGGAGATACGAGCATTGAAGGTTTGAAGCTTGATGACGCTGCCGAGCTTTGGGGTAGTTCTGGCGTTTGCTGCACTTCAAGCTCGGGTGTTGCACTCACGGTCGACGCGCAGGTTAATACCGCTCTCGTGTCAGATGGTTTGCAGAGGTCAGACAGGCGAAACGTGTAGGCACCGCCAGTCTTTCCGGAGTCATCCAATGAATTCTTGGAACTGCGTGCCAAGCGGCTCTCCATGTGAATCACGGTGATGGAGGAACCAGCCGATGCATCGCCTGCCGCACTATTGCTCGCACAGTTCGCCTTGTGAACAATCTGTGCCTGGAGAGGGTCGGTCGCTGGCTCCAACAATCCATGTGCCTTGGCTATTGCAGCCCGCAGAGCGTGCCTCTCCTGGGACCGGCCCGCTGGCGAAGTGGTGTCGGCGGTGGGCTGCAGGAGGTCCTGGTGCGACTTCCCCGCCGGTGCTGAGTGAGCACCGTCGCCACCGGCCAGGCGCGGACGCTTGGCGTCATCCGGCCGCAGCTCGCCGCCAGACACCAGCGGCGTGTCAGCGCCGTCCGGCGGTCTGTCCGCCACGTGCTCACCCGCCACGCCAGTCTTCGGAGACGACGCGCTCCAAGGGATTTGGATTGTGTGCACACGCTTGTCACCGGGCGTCGCCACCGTGGCTTGAGCGGTGTCCAAGACCTGCTCGCGGTCGACGGCCACCACCTTGCCGGCCTGGACGCGCAGACGGATTCGCGGTTGGTTCGAAACCGCACAGGAAGGCAACACTGTAATTTCGGTGCCGTCCGACAGGCGCCGCTTTAGTTTTGGTCTCGCCATCGTCACATCACGAACAGCCGGCTGTTTGGGACTCACTTTCATCTTCAGGCGTTTCTTGGGCTGAGTCGCTGCAGCGTCAGGAGGCGAGGGTAGTGCCTCCTGAGTGCTCCCTGTAGGTAGAGCCGCACTCCTTAGATGACTTAGAAAGTCGCTCGGTCTCTCGATTTGTCTCGTTTGTGCGACCGATGCAAGGACCTGCCCGCTTGCACCCATGGTGTCCGACACCCCGATCAGCCGCAGCAGGGTCTGCATCATGCGCGTTCTCCCCACCGAAAAGCAATGCCTACTGACAGCTTTGGCAGCTTCTACGAGCCAAGAGTCGATGACGTGGTATGGCACGCTGACGGCGCCTAGCAGGCGTAGTTCATCGCCTGACAGCAGTAGTACGCACATGCCATCAAGCATCATGCTCGGCAGGATAGAGAGCAGTCTGATGCGGTGCAGCTGGAGCGGCCTCGTAGGTGGAGTGCGATCCTCTATGTTGACGAAGTCTACACAGCCCTTCGCGCCGTGAGGAAATCTGACGGCGCCGATTGAGAGCCGGTGATTGAGCGTGACAAGGGGCACGCGCAGAATCTGGTACGGCGCGTGCTCTACGTCCACCACCACCTTCTCAGCGCCTTCGCGTGGGTTGCAGAAGCGGCGGCCGCGGCTGTCCTCCACCACGACGTCGTCTGCTGCCGAGATGCGCCACGTCGTCTTCTGAGGCAGAGGCAGCTTGGACAGCACGCTCAGCATGCCGTTGCGTAGACGGACTGCGAAACGCCGCTGCGCCAGCGCAGGGTGGTCAATGGGAGTGATAGCCACCACGCGAGACACCGCCTCAATATCGATCGGCTCGGGTAGACTCAGCCCGATACGCGGCTGCGGAGGCACAGCCCTCACGCGCATCGGCATCCCGCCCTGTTGCACCGGCTCGGCCAGGATGCACGACTCCTGCTGCAGCCGGTAGCCGCGCACTCGGCGCGGCACGGGTCGGCCGAACGTGCGCGCCGTGTGCTCGTGGCGAGGTCGCGACACAGTGATCGGCAGCGGCTGCGAGCGGCGCGCCACATTGCGGCCCAGCTGCAGCACATGGCGCTGTCGTACCAGCTGGCAATCGCCGCCCAGTATGTACACATCGCAGTCCAACACCCCATGTAGCATGCAAAGCGGCGACACTCGCGGAAGCTGGATACGTGACACCATCACGCGCACCTGCTGCGCCAGCTGCACGTACTGCTTGTCCAGCAGGTCCTCGTCGCTCGACGATATGCGGCCGGGAAGCAGAGATGGCGCGGATGGCACCAGCTGACGCCAGCTCGGCTCTGCTTCAGCGAAGTGTGTGTCACCCAGAGATGGCACCGTCCAGCTGACGTCATACAACACGTCCTTTTGGAAAAAGCGTGCCGGTATCTTGCGCTGCCGCTTGCAGCGGCCGCTCGCCACCGTCGCCACCGCGTCGACCTTAGGCGATTCTGAAGTCTCGCGAGAAGCTGAGAACAGCGATGACTGGGAGTTGCGTAGATGAGACCGAGAAGACTCGCCTCCACTCACGGGCCAGTCTACGCAGATACAGGACAACATGCAGTCCGGCTTGCCACAGTGCAGTTTCTCACGCGGGATGCACACTATACTCTGGCAGACGCAGCCGAGCCGACAAAACTCCTGAGGACAAGGCGGTTCAAATCCAGACACCGCCGCGGTGGACGCCGTTTCCGTCAGGGAGCGATCAAATGTGAGGCCAAGATCAAGCATCTGCGGGTCGAACACCCTGGACCTTAGAGATTCCAGAACAGCTCTGGTGGCTGTAGACACGCTGTTTATCGTGTCTCTCTTTTCAGGTAATACGTCAGTTCCAAGGCAAATTTCGTCAATCACAGCAGGTGTGATTCTTCCGTGTGCGTACTCCTCGTCGACCGGTGTGGTCGACCTGGAAAGCATAACTAGATCCGCGTCGCCTACGTCTTCAGACACGTCTAGCTCTGACGATGTTGACTCGTCCGAGATGGACCACGTATCACTCTCTGACTCCAGGTTCATGGAAAACTCCTCACCTGAATCATCAAGCTGCATTGCTTCTTCCAGCAAAATAACACAGTCTGTTTTCTGGGAGCTTCTTACACCAGACTCATCGCAGGTGATTTTGTCCGATGTCACCGCAACAACTGCACTGCTTGTAACTTCCCTCGATTGCTCTAAGTGACTGGTATCGTCTCTTCCAGCTTTTGCGTCTTCAGAAACAGCATGATCGCCTTCGATTTCTCTTGCTATTTTCCTTGCTTCCTCTCCAGGAATCTCTCGAAAAACATCCTCTTCTTCAGTACTAAAATGCGTCTCTGATACGTCACCTACCTTTTCAGCAGCTTTCCCAGTTAATTCCACAATGTCTTCTTTTCTGACGACTGTTTCTTCCTTGGCGTTTTCGCAGCCGATTCCCACTTTTTGTGTTGAAGAAAAGTTCTTGCGGAAGGCTTCATCGCCCGTTTCCGCAATATTCATCTCAGTGGCTGTTTCACCCACTTCAAGAACGACATCCAGATCATCATGTTGACGCAAAAATTTGACACCACTAGAATCAGGCTCAGCGTCATTAGCGGTGCAGCTGCTAGCGGTGGGCGTGACGGCCTTCTGCTGCATCACAGTCCCTGCGGCATCAAGGTCAGCGGTCGGCGTCTTTGGGACAGCTCCCCCATCAAGTGTGATGGGTTGCTTCACATCCAGTTTCCATGTACAGATGTCTTCTCTCTGCGACATTTGTGAACCTGTTTTCAGCTTCTCTTGGGTAGCGGGTTCAGGTTGCTTCCCAGTTATCATTGACCGGCTTTCGTCACCGATGTCGCTGTCTGAGGGTTGCTTTCGCTCAACCGAAAAAACTTGGAATGAAGGCTCTGTGGCTGTACTCTGCCCTACACCAGTCGGTACATCCCCCAAGCAACTGATCTCCGTTGATCCACTACCTGGTGTCTCAGCTGTATCGCGAACTTCTTCTGACTTTCCCCCGTCATCTGCACCAGCAGCACGCTGTCGTTTTGCGCACAGCGCCTTTTCGCTTTCAGCTCGCCCCAACTCCTCGTCTTGTTCGGCTAGCTTACGAGCCAGCGCGTCTACCGAGGCTGAAGTGCTGTTGAACCGGGTGTGCCGGCTTCCAGGGGCACTCCCGGCAAGCGATACCGCCCGTCCGCGGCCGGTGGTCAGAGCTGCCACGGCCAACAGCGCCCGCTGTCGGTCCACCAGTGGGGTACAGGCACGGTACTCGCCCTGCCGGCAGCGCCTCAAATGCGCATCTACCATGTCACTGCGCACCATTCGGCCAGTACACAGCACACCCTGGCCCAAGCTGGCCGTGGCAGCCATTACCGAACCGCGCAACAGCACCTGCCGGTGGTCGCTGTAGGTAAACAGCATGCAGCCGAGCGTGCTGCGCCGGTTGTCCCAGGCACGTCGCTTGGCCGACGACTGGTCGATGACACGGCTGAGCGGCAGCAGCAGGCCGCACCGCTGCACCAGCTGGTCATGGGAACGGTGCACCGTCTGCACACGCCGGGGCGGCCGCAAGATCGCGCTGACGGGCACCCAGTTCTCCTCCGACTCGACATCCGCCTGATCACCGGAGGCAGACTGGCGGGGAACCGCCTCCAGGTCGGCTTCTTCCCGAACACCGAGCCACACAAGCCGCTCCAACACTGTTTTGAAGCGTAACTCATTGGGTGCGCGCACCACTGACCGATGGGGTTGCGCTGGCAGTGGCACCGGCAGTTGAGGCCGGTGGGTGATCTGGGCGGCGGCAGCCTCGCCCGGCACGGCAAAACTGATGCGCAGCCGACTGTGCTGCGACAGATACTCGCCCAGTTGCCGGCAGCTGAGGGCGGCGCGCTCCGGGTTGGCCGTGTCGGCCGCCAGGGCGCGCAGTCGGGCGGCCAGAGCAGGGTCGTGCTTCACTACCGGCCACTGACGATGACACCGAGGACGGGCAGGTGCAAACACATAGCGCCGCAGCCGACTGATCAACATATACGGATCCAAAGGACGTGGCGGGCGACCTTTCGGGCGTGACGGACGCTCACTCGCATCCAGGGGCCGAGTCTGTTCCACATTTTGATTCGGGAGGCGCTCGCCCGGATCTCGGGGGCGTGTCAGGCGCCCACGGCGACCCGGCGGGCGCCTTTTCGGATCCCGGGGAAATGGTAGGTACTCTCTTTGATTTCGAGGACCGGTCGGGTGCCAGCTGGGGTCGCGGCGGTGCGTCGGGCGTCCTCTCCTGCGTGAGACGCTGGCCGGGCAAACGTTAGCACCCAGATCAGACGACTCCGGCGTACAATCGGTGCTGTCGCTTGATGGACTGGCAGCAGCCTGAGCCACAGTCGAACTGATGGCCTGCATGGCAGTCGAGCTGGTAGTCTCATCGGCGGTCGGATGAACATTGGTAGAGGCGACTGGGTCGGCAGCTGACGGGGCAGTCCATTCGACACCTGAGTCAGAAGAAGGGTCCACGGCTGGGGCAGCAACTGAGCTGAAGTCTGGAGCCCGCGTCTGAACATCGCCTGATGCCATCACCTGTGATCTAAACCCAATGTTCTCCGTCTTTGCGGCAAGCAAACGCATCACGTGAAGGCGTTTCTGTTCAAATCGCTTACGCCGCATTTTCGCCGCGTTCTCTTCCAATCGTGTATAGCGTAGCAACGCCTTTGGGCTGTCGAATGACACGAACCGAAAGCCGTCGATGACGTCCACTGCCTCGCCCCGCCTACCCCTGTACGCGACATGCACGGACGGCTTCGCCCTATCAAAATAGTTGCAGCGCAATACCTTGGCTCCACCCGCTTCTTTGCCTGGGTCATCCGAGTTCGTCACTTCAGTAGCTTCATTCAGTAGCTTCATTCGAGCCTTCCGCTCGATGCCCTCGACGACGGTTGGTGCACCCACAAGCTGTTCGGCATCCCCAGACGTGGCGGATGTACCAGCCAGTCGCTCAGTAGCCTGAGTGGTAACATCGGTATCCTTAGGCTGCACAGCACCGTCAGTGACCGCCATCAGAGGCTGTTGGTCGGTGTCCACCCCTGTGCTCACCTGAAGAATCGTCGCCCACATTCTACTGTCCCGTGCGTTCATCGGCGCGGCAGGAGAACGACCAGGTGCTGAGTTTTGCACCCCATCAGATGATAAAACATGTTCGGATTCTGCACTGACACGCAAGTCGGCAGTTGGGAGCGAATCGCTCCCACTCATAGCGGCCGCAGCTCGCCTGGTCTCCTCTCGGGTGCGCGACGCAGCCAATCGTGCCATCAAGCTGACGGCGTCCGTCTGGATCTTCTCGAACATCTTATCGTAGTCGCCGTCGATATCGGTACTAACCTCAAGGATGGTCTCCCACACCTGCGCCTCCTCGTCTTCAGTCAGCGCCACGTCCTCCCAGGTGTGCCACGCATGCACGCCGGTGCGCAGGTAGTCCGCCAGCTGTCTCTGGGAGAAACGCGCTCGCCACGCCCGCTTCCGTGTCAAGCCGACCAGACCGAGCATCTTTCGCCTGCGATACCTCCGTTGCCTCAGCGCGGCCTCCGATGCACGCCTATTGGCGCCACCAGTCGCAGTATGGCGGCCAGCATTCCGGGAAGCTCTGTCAATGGACGCCGCGGCGCCCCGGCCCACCACTGCCGCTGCAGCACACGCCATGCCTCCACTGACCAGCTGATCAGCGGCCGGCACACCAGTGTTCTCCCCAGGCCAACAAACGGACAGACGCCCAGATTTCCTGCTTGTCAGACCAACAGCGGGCAGCTTCGAGTGCCCGCTTGTTTCAGCAGCGAGAAGCCTAGAGTCTCCACTCGTCGGAACGGTCGTAGACAAACCGGCGTCTCCATGCGCCAGCATAGTGGTAGGCAGGATAGCGTCGCCGCCAGGTTGGCCAGCAAGAGATAGATCAGCGTCGGCATCAGGTGCAACTGGCACAGCTTCACTGTTGAGGGTACATCCCGGCTCATTCAGTCCGGCTTTCCTACGCATACGAACCTGACGCATCCGCGAGGGAGAAGTGAACCTGGAACGCTTTCGTTTGCGCCGCGTTCTCGCCAATGCTGCGATTTTCTTTTCGAGAGCCATGCGTGGCCTATCGGTAGCTATATCTGCCCCGCTCAGGACGTAAGCTGCTTCTTTGTTCGAGGTGGAGCCCGACTGCACGGGCGCATCGACTCCCACATTGCTAGGCGATGCTGCGGACACTACTTTCTTGTACTCGGCCCCACCGGGCGCGCTCGAGTCGTGCCCGATATTCTCCTTATCCGTGTATCCCACGCAGTCAGCCAGTTTCTGCTTCATGGCCTGAATAGAGCATCGCTTGCGGCGCACGACGACCGGGCTGACGTCTTCAGCCCGCAGCGATCGGAATCTTGTGGGCGCCTCGTCGAAAAAGACCTTCCTCTGAACTACGCCGCGCCGACTACGGGTGATAGCTATCTCGGACAGCAGCGGCGGCGGCGATGTGCCGACTGGCGACAGCGAACACGGCCGCGGGGGAGGCTCCAGCGCCGGAGGGCCCCTGATGCGTGCATAACCACCAGCACGGACGCCACGCGGCTTCTGAACGCGGTCTGTGGCCGGAACTGCAACGGTAGAGGCATTGGTAGCGGTATTGGCAGCGGTACTAGCAGCGGTACTGGCAGCAACACTGGCAACAGTACTGGTAGCGGCACTGGCATCACCTGCAGCAGTACTGGTAGCAGCGCTGACATCATCACCTGCAGCAGTACTGGTAGCAGCGCTGACATCACCTGCAGCAGTACTGGTAGCAGCGCTGACATCATCACCTGCAGCAGTACTGGTAGCAGCGCTGACATCATCACCTGCAGCAGTACTGGTAGCAGCGCTGACATCATCACCTGCAGCAGTACTGGTAGCAGCGCTGACATCATCACCTGCAGCAGTACTGGTAGCAGCGGTGACATCATCACCTGCAGCAGTACTGGTAGTAGCGCTGACATCATCACCTGCAGCAGTACTGGTAGCAGCAGCTGACATCATCACCTGCAGCAGTACTGGTAGCAGCGCTGACATCATCACCTGCAGCAGTACTGGTAGCAGCGCTGACATCATCACCTGCAGCAGTACTGGTAGCAGCGGTGACATCATCACCTGCAGCAGTACTGGTAGCAGCGCTGACATCATCACCTGCAGCAGTACTGGTAGCAGCGCTGACATCATCACCTGCAGCAGGACTGGTAGCAGCGCTGACATCATCACTGCCGGTGGCGGCGGCTAGCGCGGCGGCTGCATCGCTGGCTGTCCACACGCAGCCGGCACTGGGTGCCTTCCATTGCTCGCCGTTGGCTTCCACGGGCGCTGGCCCGGTCGCCCACTGACTCCTGTCAGACGACCGATGGAGCAGAGACACGTTTCCGGAGCTCGACTCGGCCGGCGGCCGGGCAGGGCTGGAGGAGGGCGGTGGACTGGACTTGGTCCGACTGGGTGCGGCAGCGGTGGCGCCCTCCTCCAGCCCTGCGGTGGCCCCTGTGGCGGCCTCTGAGGCGGCCGGCTGCGGCGGCGGCGGCGCGTGCCGTCGGCGCACACGGCGGCTGGCCGGCGGCAGCGCAGTGTGCAGCTTAGCCCTCAGATCTGCCGACATCGACTGCACCGCCTGACGATCCAGCGTCGCCGCCGGCTCGGCGCGGTTCATCACGTTCGCCACAGTCGCCTTCAGTTTGAAAATAAGCTCGTCTTTGGCACGTGTCGCCATGGTGACCGCTGCGACGCCTTCTGGAACACGAGTGCGGTAGTAGTCACTTGACGGTCCACAGCGTATAACTAGGCACTAGATTTACAGATTTTCTAGATGAGATTATCTAAATCTGTGGAATCATAATTGTTCGTATAGTTTACCGACTTGAACAGCAGAAGCCAAACTTGCGTCACCGCTTGATATTTTGTATGCACCCGCAATGCACTCACACATTCACACATGCACTATACACCACACACTAACACATGCCCTATAGACTACATACTCACACACCCACACATATGCACTATGCACCACACACTCACGCATGTACTATAGGCCACACACTCGCACATTCACACACAGGTTTGGAAAAATAGGCAGTTCCTTTATTTCTGGTATCCAGAACATTATCTTCTCAATAAAATTATCCTCCCATTTCTCTCATTTGGAGTTTCAATGGTGCTGTTTGACAATTAGCTGCTCTGTGATAAAGTGGAAAGTGCAGAGACTCTGATATTGCAGGTTGGAAGACAAGTATATTCTCCGTATTCGATAACCAAGAAATTATCCTGTCCTCATTCACAACAAAGTACACATCCAACCCCGCTGACAGAAGCACTATACACCACACACTCACACATGTACTATACACTCATACACTCACACATGCACTATACACCACACACTTACACATGTACAACAGATACATCATCAGCTGAAATATCTGCTCCAGCGACCAGAGCTGGATTTTCGGATTCGATTTTAACAGAAGAGACGTTGAATCGATCAGATGCAGCTGATGAGCCCTTAAGTCTCACTAACAACGACTTGAACAAAAAAGAATGCAATTGCCAGCATAGATGGAAGATCACCAGTGAAGTTGCTCTTGTAAATAGTTGGGTTTGTGTTGCCCAACCAAAATTTCGGCGCTACGTACTCGGAAAAAAGTATGTACATTTGGAGAAAGTTGGTTTTGCAGAACCCAGAGCTGGCGTTACGGCTATAATACCTGGCATGCTTCACTCTTCTCCCACTATTTCCAATGCATATTTACGATAAACAATCTCAGCCAGCATCCTGTCCAACACATCTATTAAATTACTAATTTCAGCAACAATGCAAGTACATTTTACATTTCTAGTGCATACTTCTTGGGTGCCAGATAAAGTCCACACTGCAGCGCTGCAGCGGTACACAAAACAAGGTGATGGCGTACCGTCGTGCTGGCGATTACGTCGCGGCGGACAGATGCTGGCTGCGACCCCAATGCCGCGGTACAGGTCACGGCTGCTCAGCGCTACCAAATTGGTCAAGTTTGTTTGCAATATACTTAACAACTTAATGCAACAAGCCCTGGCGAAGAAATTCGTGGAAGTCCTATCCTCCCGACCACCGATTACTTAAGCAGACAAACGATTAACTAGGAACATACATAATTATACTTCATGACATGTAATGTCCTTCGCCTGCCTTTAGCCAGGGCAGCGGGGACAGTGGGGCAATGGGGTCAATTTGACCGATCCCCTAATATTTTTTTTGCTCATGTGACTCCTGAGCAGCTAACACTATTGGTCGCGACAGGGGAGGGCTTCTTGTTGCAGGGTTGGATGAAGGACATCCAAAGGGACGTAGGCACGGGATGGATATTGGGAAGGGGAGAGAGGGATGAGCGGTGGGGACTACGTGAGTCCTCGGAAACACCTCCGTGCTTCCAAGCCCCTTATCGGGGCGGCTGTGGTGACCCGAGGGAGCGCCATTTCCCTAGTCAGCCGTGTAACGAGGCTGACCCCACTGCGGGGATACGGCGAGGACGGGTGACTGACTGTATCCCGATATTGACCTGATTGGCCGGACTGGGGTCAGCCAAAAGAGACAGAGGAAAATGTTCCAAGTAATTATGAACGTTCTAGTACGTAGCTATACCATGCCGTTTACCGCATGTCTTGGAAGTAAAGTAAGTTTGTGGGAATTGACCTTCTTCCCCACCCCCACCCACCGCACCCCACCCCACTGTGCGAGGTCCGGAAAAATATCCAATTGGGAAGGTTAACATTTGGCTACACACGTTGAATAACCTACCACGATAGTATGTTATCAGAAATAGGCATTGCTATTCGGACCATGATTTAACCAAAGCTAACAGTTGAGCGAGAAAGGTACGGGTGACTAGTAAGTATTCAGTTAGTGAAAGAGAAGAGGTTAAATTTTGCTTCCGACAGTCTCGCAAAGATTGCATCGCGAAACAGGAAATATTTTTTTTAGTAAGGGAGGAGATAACTCCAATCCGACAGGGTGGGGTGGGAAGATTCGCCCTATCCGCTTCTGGTTTTTTGCCTGCGTTCCCGAACGCTTTTTATAGGACCGTGAAACTCGGTGATTTTTCCTTACCTTCTTTGTTCCACTTCGTCTCGCAATTTGAGTTTCTAACTATATTATCAGAGGCAGCTCCAGGAGCGAATACTGGAAGGCACTTCAGAGAGAATTGGGCGAAAACTCAGGAACAGCATATTCATGTGAATATTCCAATTCCTTTGCTACTAACCTAGCTATAAATTGGAGTTGAAATGCTCATACTGCCTTGGTTACGTACGGGAATGTTATTTTGAGCCAGATCATGTCAGTAACGCATCCATGCCATGGATGCCTTACTGATGCGTTCATGCATGGGAGGAAAAATGAGCCCATGCATGAACGCATCAGGAAGAATAAGATGCGAGGAAAAATGAGTTGGTTGGTTGGTTGGTTATTGGTTTTACGACACATCGACCGTTGAGTCATATAGCGTCGCCAATCTCTCACGCCGATTGGTCGCGAGCGAAGAGTAGCGACAGGTGAGATTCGAACCCACAATCTTTCCATTGTGAGACGGGCATCTTACCCCTAGACCACTCGTCCCCTGAGGAAAAATGAGTGACCAGTTGTCTCAAAGCGGTATAATGTACGTTGCCATCGCGATGGCAACCTCATCCTCTCAACTTTCCGATGCATCGGAAAGTTGAGAGGATGCAGTGAATTCAGGACAAACGGCAATAACGCATCACGAGCAGTGGCGGAGCCAGAAGACGTTTCCAACGGCGGATTCAGGAGGTGACGAGAGCCATTTTGCCCTATTAAAACCATCACAAACAGTGGCACGACGGGGGTGACCCTTTGCCAATGACGGATCAATATATATCAATATATCAATGACGTCAAATCAAATCAAATCAAATATCAAATAATCAAACAGATCAATATATCAATGACGTATCCCGTGATAAGTCACCTCACACTGCTGAAAACATACCTGTACAAATCACATTAAAATGTAAAATTTCCCAATTTCAGACATTCCAGTTCATAGCGCCCGGTCACCACGACGCCAACGTTCGAGCACGTGCACACACCCATCTTGCGCATTCGGCGCATTCGCCGCACCTCGGCGATGCCACGGTTTCTGCTAGGCCTCGTTTTGCTAATTGCTGCCACATGATAGACTTACGCCATATTTGACGTGATAGAATGCCTCGTATCGGCGTTTGCTGCGAAAATTCGATTAATGAAGTTCGATCATTAGTTCACTTCTTCCCACATTTTTGGTGATTAAAAATGCGGATACCCGCTGAGCTTTGATGCACCCCATATATTTGATTAAATATGCTTCCAGATTGGTTACCAAACCGAGGCCCTGCCTCAGTGTTCTTTTTTGGACACGTGTCGTCTATCTTCGTCTACGGATGTGTCTTAGGGCTCCAATCCATTTTTGTTAGAGGCACAACATATCTTCGAAACCCCTGCTCGTTTTATGATTTTTTTAACGTGTCGGGGCGTTTTCAAAGATCCCGATGTGTTTATTTAGTGCCCGGTATTTTTGTTCGTTTTGGGACCATGTTGCTTTTTGCGTCCCCAGCCTCTTTTTCAGGCCCTTGTGCGGTCGCATGGCACCTGCATGCCTTCAGAACTTCCGGCGTATTTCCTTTAGAGCCCCCGGCATGTTTATTTAGGGCTGCAACGCATGCTTTAAGGCCCTGTCGCTTTTTGCGGGACTCTGGATGGCCAGTTGCATTTTCGGTCCCGTTGTGCTCTTAGGGTTCCGCTGTTTTTAGTTGGGGATTCTGAGGAACATTTGTGGGGCCCCAGTACGATTTTGGTGCTTCTGTGCGATTTGTATGGGTCCTAGCGCGACTTATCGTGCCCAGGCGGATGGTTCCGGGGACCGGGACCCAAAGCCAATTTCGTGGGCTCAACGCGATTTTTGTGGATTTCTTCTGAATTTACTTTAAAGCCCGAATCCCGGCCTGATTTTTTTTCGAACCCATGGCGCCATGTTTTTGGATCTCACCTCGATTTTGTCGAGCTCCAATATGTATTTTTCGGGGCCGTACGCGATTTGTGAAAAACTAAGCTCGTGTTGGTTCGTGCAGCTTAGTTTTTTTGTTGTACATTTGTACATTTGCAACTTTACGGTTGTGTGGCATAACTCCAGCTAAACCAAGGTTTAGAACTTGTGACTATGGCTGGTGCTGATGAAGCGGATGAGGGTCGGCTGTTTCCTGCCTTTGTTCAGATTTTGGATGATGCCAGAAGTGTTGTTTTATATACTTTTGAGCGGGAAAATGCACCCTCAGTGTTGGCTTTGACTCCCCCAATAATTTCAACTTTTAACATGGGACCCCATGGAGTGTGCCCCCAATCCATTAGGACTTGCCCATTGCCATCATGTATATTGTCCCCAATAATTATCAGAAATCAACACCTGTGGATGATGCATTTTGAAACATTGACGATGAGTGAAGATGAGTGGATGATGGATGGTAATGCACAATTCATACATGCATGCAGTTTCCGACAATGCACATCGGGTGGCGGGCATTTGAGTCCGAGGAAGCAAATTCAAGGGTGAGGCACCGCGGCATGGCGGCACCTAACGCCTTCAATTCAGACATCTAACATATACTCATGGAAATTACGTAAATTTGCACTCGAAGGTAATTTTTGAAATCGTGGAATTTCTTTTTCCCAATGCATTGTTTATGAATGTGGTTAACATATGACTACTCATTTCCTCTGCACTTCCTCCAGTTTCAGTTCATGATTCAAAGTGAAGTCGCAGACTTGCAGAGCATGTCTGAATAGAGCATGCAAGTCCGGGTAAGAAAAGCACGCTGCTCAAAGAAAATATCAAATACAATGTACATCAAGATGCAAAATGCCTATTTTGCCCGATCTTTCAAAAGTGGTGGCCAATTTTGCCCAGATGCAAGTGATTGTTGACTTGACAAACTTTAATTTATCCATCTAAATTAACAAATGAAAAACACATTCCCTTTAAACAGATGTTGTGAATTGCAAGAATTTCGTAGGGAGTCTCGCGGATGGTCGTACAAATGTGAACTTGAGGAGGTAAATTATGAGTAAAGAAAGAAAGAATTCCAACTTGAGAAAAGCGCCATAAAAACTTCCAAAATTGTGTAGGCAAGGCCAGGTAGGGTCGGATCGATTTGCTAATATGAACGTTCTTGGGATATATTCCACACTAGACTCATTTGGGCTCAGCCATCGTTGTTGTTGTTAATGCGGTTTAGGGAAGCATCAACTGCAGCGCCCATAACTACGTCAGTCGAGCCAGGTAAAAATGCATCGGTGTCAAGTAACGGGCAATAATACGCATCGCATCACAGCCAGTGGCGTCGCCACGAAGTTCCTCCAGGGGGAAATGTTGGAAGGGGGCCTCCTGCTCCCCGAAAGGGGGCCTCCTATTGTTTTTTAGGCTCTTAGTATGGTTCAAGAATGGGAAACATGATCTCATACTTATGTCTTGTTTGTTCTTGGCATGATGCATCATTTACGCAAAACGCAATAGCAGTAATCATTTTTTTTTCCACTGAGAACTGAGCCATGCCAGGGCATAAATAAGTAAATGTGGATAAATACCTAAGTGCCAAAACAAACCAATGTCTTAATGCTTTCTCGACCAGAAGCATATTCCAGCTGGCCTCTAGATTCCAGCGAACTGGCGGGGCTGGTGCTGAACATATCATAAAGATATCTCCCATTGATCAACCCACTTCTATGTCCTCCAAGTCTAACTGAATATAGCTAGATTCATCACTACTGTTAGCCATTCCCACCAGCTTGGTGTCATAAGTAAGTTTAAACGATCATTTTTCAGTCCTAGGACGACAATTTCGCAAAGGTGACAACGAGAAGTGGATTGAATTGGTTTTCTTATCGCCATCTTAGGTATTTATTTATCTATTTATAACATTTGGTGCTGGCTGCAAGGCACCTGGCACACAACCTAAAATATTAATCCTTAGCGAATAAATTCACGGCAAGAACAAGCATTGAACAACAGTGCATACATGACAATGCAACAATGGCAATGCATAAATAATGCAAAACCTTCAAATTCCACGCCGTCACGCCCATGGTTTTTGCTGTGCTGCACCGTTTTGTAAATGACGTCTTTGAGAAGGAATTGAAGCTGGGAATCTCTAATCATGCAGTCTGTAATCACAGAAGAAAAGTTTGTAGGAAGAAAATGCATTTAAAAACATCATTCCTCCCAATTTGTATGGGGCATCGGTGTTGTTTCTTATGCTTGTGAGGGGGAAATTTTCCCCTTAATGTTGGCTTTGCCCCATGTTTCTGAAAATTATTGGGAGACCAGTGGCGTACCTATATTTGCGTCAAGGAGGGGGCAAACCTATTTGGAGGGGGCGACATACAATATTAAAAACGTCCTCGGATTTCGATCACTATTTTGTCAAAGGGGACCTTTTGAAATAACATAATTAGTGACCAACTGAATTGTCCTGTGGAGGGGCCTGATCTACCACCATTGTTTCTGATTCGTCGGATTTCAACCCTAACTCCCCCGCCCTGTCCTAAGGTTTTCTTTTGGTATCCCTTGATAATTTCCCAATTTTAGACATTCCAGTTCATAGCGCCCGGTCGCCACGACACCAACGTTCGTGCACGTGCACACCCATCTTGCGCATTCGGCACATTCGCCAAATTTCATGCGGTCCTACGGTTTCTGCTAGGCCTCCTACGTTTTGATAATTGCTGCCACATGACAGACTTGTGCCATATTTGACGTGATGGAATGCTTCGTATGGACGTTCGCTGCTAAAATTCGATTACTTAAATTATATCGTTAGTTCCCTACTTCCAACATTTTATGGTGGTTAAGAAATGTGGATACTCGCTGAGCTTTGACGCACCTCATATATTTGATTAATTATGCTCCCAGATTGGCTACCGAACCGAGGCGCTGCCTCAGTGTTCTTTTTTGGACCAGTTTCGTCTTTCTTCGTCTTAGGGCTTCAATCCATTTTTGTTAGGAGCCCAACACATTTTCGAAACCACTGCTCGTTTTAGGGTGTTGTTGCTTTTTGTGCATCGATTATTTTTTGTTGGGTGTCGGGGCGCTTTCAAAGATCCCGATGTGTTTATTTAGTGCTCGGCCTTTTTGTTCGTTTTGAGACCATGCTGCTTTTTGCGGCCTCAGCCTCTTCTTCAGTCCCTTGTGCGGTCGCATGGCCCTTGCGTGGCTTGAGAGCTTCCGGTATATTTGTTTAGAGCTCCCGGTACGTTTATTTATGGCTGCAACGCATGTTCTAAGGCACTGTCGCTTTTTGCGAGACTGCGCTTTGGAGGGCCAGTTGCACTTTCGGCCCCCGTTTTGCTCTTAGGATCCACCTGTGTTTATTTAGGGCCTCTGACGCACAGTTGTGGGGCTTCGGTGCGAATTGTCTGGTTCCCAGCGCGACTTATCGCGCCCAGGCGCGTGGTTCCGGGGGCCCAACGCCAGTTTCCTGGGCTCAACGCGATTTTTGTGGATCTCTTCTGAATTTTCTTTAAAGTCTGAATCCCGGCCTGATTTTTCAAGCCCTTGGTGCCATGTTTTTGTATCTCACCTCGATTTTTGTTGAGCTCCGGTATGTTTGTCTGTGCCGTACGAGATTTGTGAAGGCATCTGATGATATGTTCGGTGCTCCAGAGCAATTTTCCTGACCGGGACAGTTATTTTTGGGAATCCCTCCTTATTTTGGAAGGCTCCGGCTTGATATTTTTTGGGATACCGATGCGATTTTTGGGGTCACACTGTGCTTATGTGGGGCCCTAGAGGCCAACTTTTGGGAGCCCCGACGTGAATGTTTGATGCCCATACTAAGTTTTTGGGACTGCCGATGGGAATTGTGGGTCCCGAACGCGATACTTGGGGAACCGGTTCGAGTTTGCGGGGCGCGTTGTACTTAGCTGTAACCTCAACGCGATCTTGGCGGTTCCTGTTGCATATTCTTTTTCGGGCCACGGAGCGAGTTTTCTGGGCCCGTATTTATCGGGTCAGCCCCCTGCACGAATTCCGGTGGACCGACGCGAATTTGTGTGGCCCCAACGCGACTTTTTGGGGCCCCGGCACGATTCTTGGGAGCTTATCCCTCTTAGGAGGGAGGGGACATTTACCCCTTTGATATGGCACTGCGGCCACCGAAGGAGTTTTTTTTTCAGCCGATGGCTCATTTCGGAGTGTAAAAGCCCTCCGGGTAATTTTTTTTCGGACCTGTTCTTAATTTTCCGGTGCTGGGGTCGATTCGATCGAGTCTCGGTGTGAACTTTTTGGACAACGAGTTCTTTCTATTTAAAGGTCCTTATGTGATATTTGTTGGTCCAGGTACGATTCTTCGGTCTTCCGGTGCGATTTTTTTATCTCGATACCATGACACGTTTTTTTGCCGATTCCTAGCGGGTTTTTGGGGCTGACCCGATTTTTGAGGCCGTAGAGTGACATTCCGATTGAGAATTGATTTGTTAGGGCAGCTGCAACTTTCGGGACCTGTCGCGACCTTTCGGGCCCACAGTGTGATTTTCAAGGGCTGCGACGCGACTTTTTTGAGTCCAATGTAATCTTTTGTATCCCGACGTCATTTGCTTGGATTCCTAGCGCGAGTTTTAGCGACCTCGACACTTTTTGGGCGTCCAACACGTCCTGGAGGCTTTTGGCGTCATTGTTGGGGCCCCAGAGTGATTATCCATGTCTGGATTGTTTTGTCGCCCCGGCTTCATTTGTGTCCCAATGAGACTGTTAGGGAACGGTACGACCTGTCGTGCCACTAGCGTGATTTTCATGGTCCGGGCGTGACTTTTTGATACCACAGGATCAGCGTGATTTTCGGGGGTCCCGGCCGGCTCTTTTCGGGACCATGTCGTGATTTTCATGAGGAATTGGAAATCAGGCAACTCTTGGTGGCTTGTTCAGTCGTTCGTTCGAAAATTGAAGTACCCCGACACAACTCATCAATTTCTTAGGGGCTTCTTGCAAGCTATAGGCCTCCTCTCGCGTCTTAGGGGTCTCGTCCCATTTCCTGGAGCGTCTTTACCGGTTTTGGATGTCTTCTCGTGTCCTACCCTCCTCCATATTCAATGGCCCCCTATCCCGTCTTGCAGGGCCTCCTCCTACATCCTGGGGCCCCTTTAACATGACATGGGGCTTCCTCTCATGCTCCATGGGCATTCTCTGCCAGATTAAGGGCCTCCTGCCACGCCTCGTGGGCCTCCTCCTTTGTCCTGGCAAAGCCTACCCGTCTTTAGGGCATCTTCAATTTTGGAATCCTCACCTTCTTCCATACCTGCTACCACTCCCATCTTAAGGGCCTCCTCATTTCCTGGGAACTCCTTCCGGTCTTCGGGACCTCATCCGGCCCTGGAGACCTCCTATTCCGTCTTGAGGGACTCCTCTCGAGTCCGGCAGGGGCCTCCTTTTCTCTTCTAGAGACCTTTGTCAAATTAGGGGCCCCTCTCACGTCTTGGGGGTCTCCTGCTCTGCGTTTTGATTCTATCTTTGCCCATTTTAATGGTGGCCTCTTATCTCCTGGTGGAATCCTCTTCTCCCCCAGGTGCCTCCTCTTCCAAATTACAAGCAAACTTTCCTCTCTCAGTTCCCTTGTCATTTTCTGGGGACCTTATTACCCGTCTTGAAGCCTTCTTTCTCGCCTGGGAGCCATCCCTCTTATCTAATGGCTTTTCTCTCCTATTTCAGGGGCCTCCTCGTTCATCACGGGGTCTCAAATCTTGTGTCGTCCTCTTCTGAATTAGGTGTCTCCTGCCACGTTTCTGGATCATCCTTTTCTATCTTGGTGGAACCTTACCCGTTCTGGGGCCTGCTTTTGCGTCTCCGAAACCTGATTTCATATCTACTGGCTTTCTCTTCCATCTTAGGGCCTCCTCTCATTTTCTGGGGCCTCCTTTCCCATATTGGAGCCTCCTTTGTAGTCCTGGGGAATCCTTTGCAATCCTGGGGGGCCTCCGTTGCAAACCTGGGGGCCTCCTTTGCAATCCTGGGGCCTCCTTTGTAATCCTGGGAACCTCCTTTGCAATCATGGGGGCCTACTTCGCAATCCTGGGGGCCTCCTTTGCAATCATGGGGGCCTCCTTTGCAATTATGGGGGCCTCCTTTGCAATCCTGGGGGCCTCCTTTGCAATCTTGGGGACCGCCTTTGTAATACTGGGGCCTGCTTTGCAATCTTGGGGGCCTCCGTGCCAATTTTCGGCACTCTCTTGATTTCTGGGGCGTCCTACCCTCTCCTAGGTGACTCCTTTTTCAAATTAGGGGCCTTCTCTCACATTTTGGAGGCCTCATTGCCTGTGTTTGGAGCCTCAATATCCTACTAGCAGGACGCTTTTCCATCATAGTCCCAAATCTTCTCTCCTAGGGTCCTCCTCTTCCAAAATATGGGCCTTATCTGGCTGGTCTCAGTCATCAGTGTCCTCTCATTCCTGCGGAGACCTTCTTACCCATCTTGGGGCTCCCTCTTGCGTCCGGAGAAATATCTCCTATCGTTCCTTATTTTAGATTGTAGGGGCCTCTTCTTCCATCTTGGGGGCCACGTTTTCCAAATTAAGAATATCCTGCCACCCATCGGAAGCCTTCTTTTCTAACCTGGGTGGCTTCTTGCCCGTCTCGGTGGCATCCTTTTGGTACTGGGGGGCTTCCTCCAAATCTCTGTTCTACGTATCTTATAGGGACCTGATTGGATTTACCGGGGGCCTCGTTGCCAATCTTGGGGCCTCCTTGACAGCATGATCTTCTGTCTCGTCGGCCTCCTTGCTCACCTTTTTTTATTATGCATTTCCGGATAGGGGCCTCCTCAAATTTCATGGGGAGGGGACCTAGTCTCACGGCAGGGGGGGGGGGGGACTGCCCCTCTGCCCCCCCGCCCCAACCGATTTCGGCAGAACTGCATTCGAATTCAGATTTGCAGTGAACATTTCGGCATGTGTGGATAGTTCAGTGATAGTGCGATGAATTTAGGCAGAGTGGAAGCAAGTTCGACGCGAAAAATACTCCGCTATGATATTTGTTTTTGTCATATTTGGTTAAATATGTACCCATTGTCCAATAAAGGGGCATTTTTTGACGTTTTTGTGTGTGTAATTGCATATCTAATACATAACGCAACATTGACCAGCGGGTAGTTGTTGGAGTGTTTGGAGCCTCCTCACTTGTGTTTGGAGCCTCATTATCCTCTTAGCAGGGTGCTTTTGTGTCATAGTCCCAAATATTCTCTAGTAGGGTCCTCCTCTTCCAAAATATGGGCCTCATCTGGCTGGTCTCAGTGGCCTTCTTTCATTCCTGCGGAGACCTTCTTACCCATCTTGGGGCTCCCATTTGCGTCCGGAGAATTATCTCCTATCATTCTTTATTTTCTATTGTAGGGGTCTCCTCTTCTATCTTGGTGGCCTCGCTTCCAAATTAAGAATATCCTGCCAACCATCGGAAGCCTTCTTGTCTAACCTGGGTGGCTTCCTGCCCGTCTCGGTGGCATCCTTTTCTTCTTGGGGCCTCCTCCCAATCTCTGTCCTACGTCTCTTATTAGAACCTGATTAGATTTCGCGGGAACCTCGTTGCCAGTCTTGGGGCCTCCTTGACAGCATGATCTTCTGTCTCGTCGGCCTCCTTGCTCAACTTTTTTTCCCGTGCATTTCCGGATAGGGGCCTCCTCAAATTTCAGGGGGCGGCGCCTCCCCAGTCACACGGCAGGAGGGGCGACTTTCCCCTCTGCCCCCCGCCGGCGGCGACGCCCCTGATCACAGCATGCTATGACATTTCATGATTACGATATTGTGTAGTTACACAATATTTGGCATCCATATCGATGGTACATGTTGATGGACGTACACCACATCAAAGGGAACCGCAGAAAGGAAAGAGAAGAGTTCAGCAACATAGCGCGAGCCATCACTGAGCAATTCCACCAAGCTGTGCCATGAAATTCGAAGGCGGAGACGTTCCGTTGCGAAATGGCGACAAGCAATGAGAATATAGGCCACAGGCAGGCTATCGCCGCAACGGATCGCTGATAATCAACTTCTGCGTATGCCAACTACATTATAATCGGCCCTCGCTCACAACAGTAGAACGCTTTAACGAAGAAAGCTTTGCAGTCTGTAGCACATGACAGAGCAGCAGCCTACAGGGCATGTGGGGCGGCTTCCACGCCAGCAGCGTAATATAGAGGTGTGAAAGCCGAAAACAACTCTCTCCGTTTAAAAAAAAATGTTTGTCCTCTATGTCTCACTGGCAGCTGATCGGCACTGAGGCTCGTCCCAATTCAGCATTGGCCCTCGGGTCCCTTACGGCAGTTCTGGCATTATTGTGCGTGACCCTCATAGTGCATCTTCATTATCACTCCGTATGCAGCTCGCATAAAATCACCAATGATCAGGACCTATTTTCTAATGCTGCTCAGTATTAAACCCGACAAGACAATGATATTTACACTTGCCTGTCTGGAGCGGCCTGAGACGTTCTGTGCTGGTCTCCAACGATTCTTGAGAAGCATGCAGAAAGCCAACACATTTGCGTTATAACGTTAAAACAAACATCCAGCCCCTCACCACCATGCACGTTTGACGTTTATCCGCACGTGCACAACGGCGACCCTGGCGCACTGGCGACAATCCCCAAGCTATTTATATGGCAGCGCTCACCGCCAGCCAGGCTATTGATATGGCAGCGCTCACCGCCAGCCAACTGCGAGTGTTCCCTTCCGGCGTCAGCTGGCTAAACGACCGTTCCTGAGCCAGGGACGCGCACAGCTATGCGATCGCGTCGGACGGGCAGGCACGAGATCCATATCCGAGCACCCAGAGGTCCGAGGTTGGGGGTGGGGAACACTCACACCAGCCATCACGTCAGGGACACTGGAACGCAAAATAGCGCGGGTCCTTGAGGGAGCCCATAGACAATCCCCAGGTTCACCTGATCTCAGGGATGGTCATTGAGGCCATTCACGAGTATTTGATGACCGGTGTGCAGGTACACGTGGGTACTTGCACTCATTACGATGCACTCGGGCGGGCCCTACTGTACGCACATTATGCTACTACTCATATGGGGGACATCATTAAAGGGATGATCTTTTGAAGTTTACTTAAGATATAAATGTTCTCACGCCTGCTGAATTTGCACTATGTCGACCATTTCACCGAAGCAGTCCTGCAACAGTCTTCAACCTGTTAAATTTACCCAGATAAATGACTAAAACCGAAGTTATTCACCACGCAATACGGGTTGGTTGGTTATTGGTTTTACGACACGTCGACTGTTGAGTCATATTAGCGTCGCCAATCTCTCGCGCCGATTGGTCGCGGGCGAAGAGTAGCGACAGACGAGACTCGAACCCACAATCCTTCGATTGTGAGACGAGCATCTTACCCCTAGACCACTCGTCCCCACGCAATACGGGTGGCAAGTGGCGTACCCAAGGGATAAGGGAACGCCCACACTCCACCAGACTTGTGCTCGACTTGAGTTGAATCGAGAATCGACTCATGAATCAATCGTTTTTGGATGAGTCGTGAGTTGAATCGATTCTTTTCCCAAAAACATATCTTGAGTCGCGAGTTGAATCACATTTCTTTTTTTTAATGAGTTGAATCACGAGTCAATCATTTGAATCACAATGAGTCATTTGAGTCTTGCGACTCAAATGCAAGTTATGAACAAATGATATAAAGCATGTATCTTTGTAAATAGTATGCCATGACACAAGGTAGGGAGTAAAAACACAGTATAATTATTAATGCTTAACATTACAATTGTCAACTTATCAGCTACCAGTGAGTAAGGAATGAGGTGTACTTAAGTTATTTACCAAAAACGGATAACAATAACTACAAAAAAGTATTAATGCTAAGCTTGGTATTCACAATCAGTATCATGCATGAGTAAATTCTAGTGCCAGAAACACAACACAGAAATGGGATGTGATTGTGAAAAATAATAGGGAACTGAAACGACCATGCACTTTTTTGGGAACAGGCATTTGCACTGAATAATTTGCGTCGGTTTGTGTGACAAATAACAAACCCAAGTTACCCTTACAAGAAGGTAGATCAAAATGTTCCTTCAAGCCCGCAGACGTCATTCGAAGTTAAAAAAATATGGTAGAAATTTGGTTGTAGAACTGTTCTCAAATCATACGCAATGGTCACTTTAATTTGCTTCCTAGCAAATATATTTGTATTCCGCTCACCAGGTGAGTTATAATCTTTTCCCATTCTTTCCAGTGAGCATTTGTTCCGACACATTTTATTCTCACGCATAGACAAGGTCGGATTTGTGCATTGTAATCCGGCGTTTGGAGAGGAATATTTTGTAGTCATCCAGTATGGAGAATATTTTTATTCAAACCTTATGCATGGTAACTCAACTTGCACCCATTTCAGTGAATTTTGAGCACTTTTCCTTGATCACAGCAGTTCGTTGTCAAAAGTTAATAACTTAGGAACTTCAACTTCCAGATGAAAAAACAACAAATAATTTTCTGGAAAGGATAATGTTCAGGATCTCCAAAATCTAGGATCAGCCTATTTTTCCAAACATTTACCTACCTACCTACATTAACATACAGCAGTTGTTGAAAACAGTTTTTCCAGACCAGCTAGACCCAAGGCATGATGCTTTCTTCCTTGGTGAATCTTCCATGGATTGTTGATGATACATGCATAATTGAACATTTATGTACAACACCATTGTGATCTAGGAATGCCCTCCTGAAACTTGCAACTCAACTGAAACTCTCCTGCCAATGGGGAGAAGAAGCTATGGAGCACTTAGCGCCCCCTTGACTGTCCTTTCTTCCGCTCTTGAACGAGGGTGACAACTTGAACATGTCAAATGGATGGTAGAGGGAGCCTACCAATATCAGGAACAAGCCCTTTATTTTGGAGGCATTTGATGGTGAGCCTGCCGGAAATGGCACATTGTTGGGCAGGACGATTATTACTGGGTCATTTCGGATACCCTTTGATGAAGCTAAAGAATAGGTCTTTCAATTAGAATACGTCAAAGTACCCTATATTGCCATAAAATATGCAAGATAGCGTAGAGAAAGTCGGTAAAATTGGGTGTAAACCAATGGTGAAGGGAAACCTTCAAGCCTGCTACCAAACAACTTCGTGGGGGCAACAGACCAACGCAATCATATTCTGTGCAGATACCTATTGCAGTGCAGAACCTGGGTGCCATGTTGCAGTTAGGTGATGTGTGTCAGGTATATGATTCAGGTTGTGTGTGCATCATGCTGATGTGGATTGAGATATTATGCACTCATTGCTTTGCATATGCATTGACAACCATTTATTTCGTTAATCTGTTTGAGTCAATTTCCTTATGCACATGCACGTTCATTTATCTGTATATTTATCCTATATATCAACCATTACAGTGCATGATGAATTATAAATAATCTGAGGTGAAAACAAAGTTATAGCAAAAATAATATATCCAACAGATGTTTCGATGTTGGAGCATCTTCGTTAGTGTGAATAAGTACTGATTCCCTTCTTTAATTAGACAGATGAAGATGAGTTGACATCAAACTGTCTGTCAAATAAATTATTTTTGCTATAACTTTGTTTTCACCTCACATTATATATACATATATATATATATATGTATATATATATATATATATATATATATATATATATATATATATATAAATATATATATATATATATATTATATTATATTATATATATTATATATATATATATATATATATATATTATATATATATATATATATATATATATATATATATATATATATATATATATATATATATATATATATATATAAATAGTGTGTGAGCAGTGCACACAAAATCATATGGCTTATGAGTCTGATAAACATTGAGTCGGATCTGAATCGATTCAAATTTATGTTTGAGTCATGAGTTGAATCGGATCTCTGTAGCTCTGAGTCTGAATTGAGTCGAATCAAATAATTTTGACCTGCTGTGAATCATGAGTTGAATCGGATCTCAAGATCTACGAGTCAAATGTGAGCCGATTCCAAAAATTTGAGTCGAGCACAAGTCTGCACTCCACACCCTAGCGAGTCCGAGGGCTCCAGTCGACCTCCTTGAGTGGCCCGCAAGGGACCCTCAAGGAGTAGGGCAGATATATAACCGAGGAAAACTTAAAATGCATCCAACAATTAGTGTGGGAAACGGCCCTTGAGACCTGAAGACGTCCCCCTGCTGGGGGCTGGCAAGGATCGTAAAGACAAGATATTGGAAAGCCCGAGAACTGGAATGTCTATGCCAGCTGGGAAGAGCAGTCTCGGCTGTAAAGGGCTCTTAACAGCTGAAGAATAAACAGGGCTCATGAGGGATAAACAGAATCCCTAAGAGCTGACGAGGACTAGCGAGGGCCCATCTCAGAGCTGAAATGCCCCAGAGATGAGCAATATACAGGGCTATTGAAGACTGTGATGGGCCTCTAAAAGCCGGAAAGGGCCCGCCGTACGCGATTGTCAACGAGATCGCCATGCCAAAGATGGAAAGGCCTCTACGAGCGTGACCGGAGCCTTACGAACGTCTACGGGCCTTTACGAACATCTGCGGGCTTTTACGAACGTCCACGGGTCCCTAAGAGCGTCTACGGACCCTTAAGGAGCGTCCACGGGGTCTTAGGAGCGTCTGCGGACCCTTACGAACGACCACGGGTCCCTATGAGTGTATACGGATCATACGAAGCTTACGGGCCCCTACGAACGTGTTCGGATCCTTACAAACGCCTACAGATCCCTACGACAGTCCATGGTCACTTGGGAACGTCTTCGGCCCCTACGACAGTTCACGGTCCCTTCGACAGCTTACGGGCCCATACGAACGTTTATGGGCCCTTATAAACGCTCAGTGACCATTACAAACATCCACGGGTCCCTACGAGAGTCCACGGGCCCCAACGAACGTTAAAAGGGAACACTACCGTCTGAAATGGCTCTCCAGACCGTACGCCGAGACCATAAGTTTGTGATTTTTTTCGTGGAAGGTATGAAATGGTGAAATGTCATTTTCGTATGGAGCCACTCACCCCTCACCAGGGACGTAGCCAAGGGGCCAAGGGGGCCAACGGGCAGGGCGGTCGCCCCCCCCCCCCCCCGCCCCCTTAGGCTGGAATGGGTCCCTGACGCGCGGCCCTTCGGGCGGTGCCAGGAGCCCGTGCTTAATCGTCTGCGAGGTCGCAATGGTGGAGATGGAAAGGCCAACAACACTTTTCATGGCCACAGAGGCTGTTGTCAGGCTCTTTTCATGGCCACAGAGGCTGTACGTCTGCCAGACGGCACGTAATGTCCACGGGGTCACCATGGCTGAGACAGAAAGGTCAGCAACACTTTTTGTGTCTACAAAGGCTATTTTCGGGCCCTTCAGAAAGTTTACGAGCCCCACGAACGTTTACAGGTCCTTATGAACGTCTACGGGCCCTTACGGAATTATATGGATCCTTACAAACGTCTGCTGGCCATTTATAACTTATATGGTCCCCTACGAACATCTACGGGCGCTTACAGACGCTTAAGGATAATTCCGAACCTCCGCAGGCCTTTATAAACGCCCACGGGCCTATACGAACTTCTACGGACCCTTACCAACGTGTACGGGCGCTTAAAGACGCCAACGGGCCCTTGCGAATGTTTGCGGCTCCGAGGGCGTACCTTATGGATGTCTACGGGCTCTTACGCATGCTTACGGGTTCCTACAAATGCATATGGGGTATTACGAACGTCTATGGGGCTTTCAGCATGTCAACAGGCCTTTACGAACATCTGCATCCATTTATAAACGTGTACTGACCCTTACGAATGCGTGCGGACCATTAGGAGCGTGTATTTACCCCATACCGAATACTGAATAGACGTCTTTTCCAATGAAGTTTTGACATCCTCCATCTAGATGTATGCTTAGGCGGTCTGCATTCCTGGTTTATAACGGTGCCACGTATACATACACTTTGAGGAAGGAGAGGATCCGGCGACCGGAGCCCCCAATGAGCAACTACAAAAATGACAATATTTTTACTTTAAAGAAGCAAAAATGGCTCTATTCGAAATAAAGTGGCTGACATTCAGAAACTTTGAAATTTTGGATGTAGTCCGGGGTCCCTCGCAAAATCCGCCTCCTCCTTGGACGATTCATGGCTACGTCTCTGTAAGGTCATACACACACACACACACACATATATATATAATATATATATATATATATATATATATATATATATATATATATATATATATATATATATACACGACCAGGCTCTCCGATGGTCCATAATTGCGCCACCGGCAAGACATCGCCTGATAACTAGGTAGGTGAACACAAACAATAATTCCAGATTCACCGCCGAATTTTTTTTTAATTGTGGAACGTTCACCTTTACTCGTGGCCCTTATGCGTTCTGGGACATTTATCTTCCATGCCAATTCCTTACGATATACGACGCTTATGGTACAGTGACTGCACGCAAATAAAACGTTGAGCTGTGAATGAGAGCACTCTTACTTTATCCATTCATGGAACTGCTTGCTCTGGCTGATTTTACCCCACAAAGGCATGGGTTCTAATTGCGCCGTGCTTGGCATGAGGTGATTTCGTCCATTCGTAGTGGCCAGAGTTGAGCCGATTGACATGCACAAGCACGAGCGGCTGATAACGTGCCTGCGGGACATTTGGACTCCACCATATGTTTGCCCACCATATGTTTGCCCAGGTCGAACACTTTTGAACTGTCATGCTCAAGGAAGACAATCGTAAGCTCAGACGGAACACCTGCCAGGCCCGACCTGAGCTGACCTAGACTAATAGGAAGACCTTATGTGGCCTTCTTTCAGTTTAAGCATATGTGCGAGGTAAATTTCAACGCTGAATTATATTTTAGTGTCTAATGATACCCAAAACAAGTCCAAGTTGAAGAAAAAGTCACCAAAGGATATCCGAGGTCACTGATCGAGGTTGACTTTTCAGGGCCAAAAAAGATGGATAAAGCCGTGATGAAAAGAGAAAATCCGAACTTTAGGCCCCTGATTCATGTTCAGTGAATACAAATCGGTCCACAAGCCTCGAATCGATGGTAAGTAAAGGGGACAAACGACATACAAGCTAACGTAAAACCTGGTAGAGTCACCACTACATAAAGTCAGGAGAACCCGGAAAGTAATCAGATACCATACTTTATGACAATTCCCATCAGGGGTGTTGACTTCTGAAAATGATTAGGGGGAGGGTCAATACATGGGAACAATTTGCGGACCCATATTGATGGGGGAGGGGCAAACTCCACAGGGTTCTATGTTAAAAGTTGAAATTATTGTGGAGGGCAAAGCCAACATCGAGGGGGCAAATGCACCCTTAAAAGGATAAAAGACAACACCCATGATTCTCATGTTAGATCATGGTAGCATCTCCTTATTTGATTTTTTAAAAATACTGCCGAGTTTAAAACCTAACCATCGGAAAGTTTGTCCACCTGACCAGAATGACAATCTGACCAGTGTTTTATGACGCGATCCGGTAATATTCGCAAATGCTTTATGCCGCAAGTTCAGTTGGATTCCCAAATAAATGTGTTACTTTGGTAGCGCTGATGTAGGTTGGCCGCAAAATGACTCATGACGCAAACTTTACGACTACGTATGAAGTACGAAAAAAAATCAGAACATGTCATGTACATCCCGTTACCATGCGATTCATTATTGTTAGAAATAAGTCAATTATACTCGGAATAACTACATCGCAATATCATGTCCGGACGAGAGATCCATTACCGTAGGACCAGGTCGGTCAACATGCTTCATAGTATGAAGCAATCTAATCTAATAATCTATATAATCAATAATATAATTATATGAGTATGAAGTTCATACTCATGTAATTAGATCAGAGCGAGGAAGGCGACGATTCCTTTACTCCACTGTGACCGCTTTCAACGCTCGGCGAGAACCATCCGAGAACAGAGTTCGCCGCAGTTCAAAATCGAATTGAAAAAAGCATATACTGCAGGCGCAGACCGGGTCGTGATTTGTGGGTCATGGACCATTCGAGATTATCATTGTTGTGCGCTCTGAATGTACGACTGGTGTGCGTGTCTTCCCGACTCCAATATGCTTGATTTAATGAACACGTTACTAAAAATAGCCACAAGTTGTGTGGTTGGTTGTTGGAGTTTAAGGGCGCATCGGCTGCGTCGGTCATGCAGCGTCCCCACACTTTGTGTGCAATGGTGGCAGAGAACCGTGGGAGGGCGAGAGACCCCCCCCCCCCGACCCACACTTTGGACGAGCTTTGCATTCACACTATGGGTGTTGCATGGAAAGAATATATTTCAAAACGGATCTTCTCTTTCTGCCTCCACGATCTTTGAGATAGTTGCCGTGCAATTGAATGGTGACACGATCTAAAATAAATAAATACATACATATATGAAATACCACCCCTTGCGTTGCTTCAATCATTCATGCAACAATAAGAGATCAAGCAACATTGGTTCGATCAGATTTGAAATATATTATGGCATGTATATGTACATGTACATATACATATATAGATACACATATAATATATATGTGTATATATATATATATATATATATATATATATATATATATATATATATATATATATATATATATATATATATACATGTATATATGTGTATATATACATATATATACATATATATATATATGTATATATTTCACTAGTTCATAATTTGTGTTCCATATACTAATAGATGAAGAAAAAGTATTAACTTGTGGCAGATCACAGCATACATTAAATGTCTTCAGGCACCATCCTTGGAAGGCTTGACATCATTGCAGGTAAGTGTCAGTACGCTTGATTGACTTAACATGGAACCGTATGAAATTCCCTTTACCCCTTGCCTGGGAGCCTAATTGATAATACCCACTTGCATTAGGCCCCAATCGATTTGTTACAATTTCGTTCGCGGACAAGTGGTCGTCAGTGCAGTGCTCCTGCTTAATGGGAGCATATAGTAATGCATGCAACACAGTAGTAGCATTGCATATAGTAGGCAAATAGTGCAAAGTCTGGTATTGTCAAGTACCCATGCATAACAACGTCGGTACATTGTCGGAAAACGTGTGAGATGGTGTCGCCATCACGGAAGTTAGTGTTGCAGCTGCAATAGATGCCATGCTACACTCCCCACTCACGAATGGCAATACTATTGGCACATCACACGGATACACATGCGGTGAGGACTGGAAGCACTCAGCGCAGCATGTGGCGCACGAAATTAGGAGAAAACAGTGCGCAGCGGCGCCAGCACGAACACTGCTGGTGTACTCACACTTGGATACTCGGAACAGCCCTGGGCATTCCCGGCAGATGCCCAGCTAGTCGTGGCAAATATTCAGCGCGCAGAACCACACCCTATTTCCGTGATAACGCCAACAGAAACGCAACTTCCGTCACCACCATTCGCAACACCTACACATGTCCTTCAGCTTCGCACAACGGCGGCCCTGACGCATGGGCGGCAATCAGTACTACTCATATGGCAGCACTCACCGCCCGCCATCCATGCGCGTTGCCATATGGCGACGCGTGCGTCAGCTGGCTAAATGACCGCGCCCGGTCTGGCGACGCTGCCGAACAGTATCGGGTGGGGAGGCGAGCGCCGCGTAGCGAGGAAACAATCAAATGGCACGAAAGTGAAGTCGTGATATAATTTCGTTAATGCACGACCTGACAGATGAACACGATTCAGACATTGCTCGCAGCTCAAATCACAATGACAACACAGATCGATGGTGACACATCTATACATATTCTAACAAATTTGTAGCAACGATTCTCGAAGCCATCTGGCAAGAATCCATCATAACAGGATTACACAATTGGTGCCACTGCGTGTTTATAAATGGGTGAAATAATATTTTAAGCTGGTTGGATTCAATTAGTCTCGAGCAGTGCTAAAACCGGCTGAAGCCTCTGATTTTTGAAGGTTTTGCCCACCCGTGGGTACGTTACAATGCATAGCTGTTTAAGATGTGTGGTGATATAAATTGCAATAATAATTGCGGTGATAGGAAATTTTATTTTTCCATTTCAGACCAAACGTAAAAATTGAACAGCGGTAGACATATATTCAACATGGTGGTGGTGGTGGATTGGAGTTTAGGGGATATTCAACATGGAATGTGCATGCCTGTGGATGTGTGTAACATCCCTGTAGTTATTGTGGTTTAGGGGCGCATCGGCTGCATAGGTCATACAAACACAGTTTAGAAAACAAAAGGCCATACAAAAGCACCATCTGAAATTATCGAAGGACTTTGGAAAACCTCGCTATTGTCACTCATCACACTCTTTCTAGTTTCTCTGAGGACAAATATGTAAGATAGCCGATAATCCATTTAGAAAATAAAATAGTGTTCAGTGACGCAACAATACTTGCTATGTCCATAAAGATGCAACATACCTTTCTTTCGAACTATTCGGAGAGTGATTTTAGAGGCGTGCCGGACCATAAAGGATATTTGCGCCGCCTTTAAAGCGAGTGTGTTTTGCAAGCAAAGCTAGGGCAAGTGTACATTTACGTTAAGGGAATTTTACGTCATAGTATATGTGACGGTAAGGTGCTGAATGCGGAAGACATCTCCCGGATGTATAAATGAGGTTAGTTTTATTTTCCTCATCAGCAGGATAATTTGTAGCTGGGATGGGGAGGGTGAATTTAAGAGTGACGAGAAAGTTGATTTTACCAGAATGCCGGCAATGAAGACGCAGCCGGAGCACTAAAGTGTTCCCTGTAAAACTTGCCTCGGATGGCAAGATCGCTTCTCGGGTCCAATGGCATGCACGCCCCCCCCCCCCGGTCCTCGAAATGCGCCCAGATTCCGCCATTGACGAGGGGAAGGTCTGGGGCCACTTAATACAATTGATTGTGTGAGGCGCAATGCATATATATTGAATTAAGTATGTGACTCCTAGCATTGCGAGAAGGCAACAACACAAGGTTCCATGTTAAAAAAAAGCATTGCTGTGGAATGTTGAAGCTCCATCAATGAGGGGGCAAAGGGTCACTCGGAAGCATAATCAAATGACGGACACCTGTGACTGGAGCACTGGTTCAGAGGCATAAGCGTGGACATACGAGGCACGAGCTTAACCACGTGGTGAGTGTGAAACATTCGTTCCATGGGTGGAGAACGTCATAGCATAGACCAGGTGTGGCCAGGCTACCCACACCAATGTTGCTGAGATTTAGCACGATGTATATGGGCATTGACTGGAAAGAATGGCATACAACGTCTTTCACTCCACCAACTTCGATTACGATCCACCACAGAAGTTCGTTTGTTCACCGTTTCTGCGCTCAGCCAGAGTGTGGTGAGATGATGCTATTGGCGAGTCGAAGGTGGGCCGAAAAAAACGCGAAAAAACGCAAATGACGCAAATGATTCACAGCCTGAAATGAACCTCACTTAATGTTGGGCCCAGCCTCATGACTTGGCCATCCAACGCCGTCTTGATTCCAATCTCCCCGAAGCGGTGTTCGTGTAAAATGTATCTGCGTCAGCTGGCCCAGAGGAGCGCTGCCACTCGCACCTGTGCCAAGTGCACCTCAATCAACTTTTTACATTGATCAAAATATATATTCTTGGCATCAACAAGGAAAGCATTAAGCTTGATCCGTGTCTTCGGGCTAAAACAAAAACCACCGCCAATAACAAGAATACTCATTGGACTTGGACAGCTTAGGAACTGAGCTTGTTATTAACCACAATATTCTCCAAATACAATTCCTTCATATTTACACAAATCGTGAATAGAGGTAAATTTTGATCGAAACCATGCCATCTTTGGGGTGGGTATGGTACAGTTGCCAACCCCCTCCCCTCAACCCCCCGAATCCGCCACTGCTCCCGACGCTTCACAATTCACCAAAATGGCGGTCCACGCTCCAGTCTCGCTCCGCTGTTGGCAGACTTCCCACTGGTGCCAGATACGTAGCGATGCTAGCAGGTGTGGGCATGTTTTAGCTTTTCACGGCCCCACTTCGTTGACGCTCCGTTTACGTTCCGATCACCACCAAAGCTACGTGTGAGACGGGTTTTAACAATATTTCGTCTGCGGTTCCTGCAGTCTTTGTTGAAAAGATGTATTGCTACCGCGCTTTCGCACCCGCAAAGCGCGCGTTGACATCGACAGCGACCCGGAGTGCGCCGCGTCGCAGGAGTCCGCGTTTCCAGGAGAGGGTATCCCACACCGGTCCACAATTGGTCCGCCAGACGGGCGAATAACGCAAGGGCAACAATTTATGGAACCAGTTCGAAAGGAGCAATAAAGGAGCGCAATATTGCATGCCAATGGGCGTGGCCTTCTCCTCGCTTGCACAGTGCTCCTATGGTACCGAGTGGCGTAGCCGGAATTTAGTCCAGGGAGGGGCGGTCATCTGAAGAGGGCCCCCTGTATATTTCAGTCCTCCGCTTTTCCAAAACAAGTCGGATTTCAGACATATATATATACATACGAGCTCGTATACATCTGAGCTCGTATATACATATGTATATGTATATGGGGAGGCTGCCATCTTCGCCTCCTTCTTGGCTACGCCTCTGATACCGCCTAATGCTAGCTGATGGAGGAAAATGCATGAAATGAAATTCTAAGTTAGCCAGTGAGTAACACAACATAAGTATGAACTGACTGTACTGATTAACTGAGCTTTATTATCAATACTAACATTGTGAAGACGTGTCAATTTGGGAGGTCTTCCCAAATACAGCAAAATATAAATCGAAGTAAACGCACAAACGAGCACTCGCCACGAAATATTGGTGCGGAAATGGTGGGAGAAATAATACACATTTTGCGAATATTTAAATGAGTATGTTCCTCCAGTCAGAGGAAAATTAACTCATTTCCACAGGAACCAATCCAGGATCAAGCCGTCACGGCACAGCAGAGGCGCAGCAAAGCTGGGTCCGGGATCCCCACCCCCAAGCAATTAAAATACACTAGACGAAACAAGTCATGTTGAGATTCTCACCATGCAAAAGCAGAAATTTTTGGCGCGTTTTCATGCCGAAGGCGGTCTCTATTTCATCATATTTGTTTCGGTTGCCACTTTTAAAAAAATCCTGGCTGCGCCCCTGCGTCAGTGATGTGCTACAATGATCTGCTTTTTGCTCTTGATGAACGAAAAGTTGCATTCATCTCTGTTTTCTGAGGATCCTCATGTGCAGTCATATTCCTAACCGCATGCGTTCAGCACCTAACATCAAAGTCAATGCGATAATGACTCTGGATGTGGGTTCGGCGCAGAAGCGGATACAAGGGGAAGGAGGCACTGGGGGAATGTACACCCCCCCCTCATGGAAAGATGGTGCCCCACCGGCCGGGAAAAGGCGCAACTCTGGGAAGACTCGAATGCAGCCCACCCTCGAATTGTTCAGCCACAGACGTCCCTGCGAGAGGAAAAGGCGCCCTTTCGGGAAGGCTCGAGTTTAATCTTCCCATTTTTTTTTCAGCCAGAGGCAGGGCCTCCACTAACATGTTAACTAGGTGGGATGCGTCCCACCTAGTGCCGTGAAATCCCACCTAGTGGAGTGAAAAGTCCCACCTAGTGGAGTGAAAAATCCAACCTAGTCAAAGGGAGATTCAATGAAGAAGAAAAAAAGAAGAAAAAAAACATTCGTATAGTTGCGGTAGTGGAAGTGGTTTTTCCTTGGAACGGTGCATTTTTATCAAGAAGGCAAATGGTATTAAGTAGGCAGCACTTATACTTAGGGCAAAGCAATGAGGAAGGCCCGAATATGAAATATTTATGTTTTAAAAAAATGCATGCTACGAAGCCAGCAATTGGTATATTAACGCTGGTATTACAAACAAAACATGGCATTCTAGACATTTACGCCCACCACAGAAGAGCGGGGCGACGCGAGCCAGGCCGCATGACATGAGTGACGAGAGCTAGATATGCATGTATGGTCTTCTCTTCGATGTTGCTAAAATGAAGAGACAAACGAAGCTAGATGCCTTTGTAAAAAAGTCAAGGTGTATTACGTGGGGGAATCTTGATCGGTTTTCCTCCCCCAGGCGACACTCCCCCCCTCCCCCTCCCTTCCCCTGGAAAAAGGGGCAGTTGCCCCCCTGAGATGTTGCGGAGCCCCTAAGAACCGCACCGTCGTTCGGATAAATTGAGCTTGACCCGCTAAAAATCACGCTGGGCCCAAAAAATTCAAACCAGGGCACCTGAAAAAGCACATTGAGGACACCGGGAAGTCGTGCAGGGGCCCCTCTAAATGTCGCCGGGGGTCCAAAATCGCACTGAGGCCCCTGAACATCACATTAGGGGTCCCAAAAAAATCGTTCAGTGACCTCTAGGAATAACACTTAATGCTCCAGAATGTGAGATCTGGCCCCCAAAAAGTCGCGCAGGGGCGCCTGAAAATCACGTTGGGGGTCTCAAAAGGTCGGGCCGGCGCCCCGAAGTAGCGCTCAGAGCAGAAAATGTCTGGCCGGGCCCGTGAAAATCTCGTTTGGGGCCCGAATATCGCGCCGGGGCCACTGAAAGTCACGCGGTGGACGCCAAAAGGTAGGGCTGGGGCCCCTTGAAACCACGCTGTAGGCACCAAAAGGTTGGACCGTGGCCTCTGGAAATCACGCTGGGGCCCAATAAGTCTCGCCAGGGCCTTTGAAAATGACGATGGGAGGCCAGAAAGACTAACCGGCCCCCGGAAATCACGCTGGAGGGCCGAAAAGTCGGGTCGGGGCCCTAAAAATCGCGCTGGTAGCCTCCAAAGTTCGGGCCTGTGCACCTGAAAATCACGCTGAGGAATAAAACGTAGTGTCGGTGTCCTTGAAAATCGCACTGGAACCCCAAAAAGACAGGTCGGGCCCGGGATATTTCGTTGGGGGGTTCAAACGTTCGTGACTGGGCCCCTGAAAATGACACAAGGGGCTCCACAGGTGGCACCGGGGTGCAAATATCATCGGAACCCCAAACAAATGAAGCCGGGGCAGCGAAAAACAATCCGAACATGACAAATTACTCTATGGACCCAACAATCACGCCAAAAGACCCCAAGACGCATTGGGCTCTCCAAGAACGTAAGCAAACGTAGAAGTAAGAACGTAAACATCGCACTGGGGAGCCAAACAAATGACGCATGGGCCCAAAAAGTCGCAGTGGGACCCAAAAAAGTCGCGTCGCAGCCATTCAAAATCACACTTGGGGCCCAAAAGGTAACGCAGGGACCCCAAGAGTCGCAGCTGCCACACACAAATCAATTATTCCCCAGAATACACTCTGCGGTCTCACAAATCGCGTCAATGACTACCAAAACCGTCGAGCTCCGGAAAAGAAACTTGCCGAGCTACCAAAAAATCGCACCGGGAGCCTGAAGAATCGTACCGGGGTCCGAAAATGCCGCGCAGGGACCTTGACAAAAATAGATCTCTACCCCAAAAAATCACACTGCGACTCGATCGAATCGACCCGAGCACCGGAAAATTAAAACCGGGTCCCGAAAGAAAGTTACCGAAGGGTCTTTCTACGTTGAAGGGTGCCATCGGCTGCATAAAAAAAACTCGATGAGCAACCGCAGTGGCGTACCAAATGGGGAAGATGCCCCCTCCATCTTGAGTGGGGTGGTCTCCCAAGAATCATGCCGGTGTCCCAAAAAAATTGCGCTGGGGCTTCACAAATTCACATCGGGCCCTCCGAATTCGCGTAGGGGCTCCAAATAAATAAAGCGGGCCCCAGAAAGCTTGCGCCGGGACCCGAAAATTTGCACCGGGGCCCGCCTAAATCGCGTTGCGGGGTCCCAGCTAACTACAAAGCGCCCGTGAACTCCAGGCGGTCCCCCAAATATCGCATTCGGGACTCAAAATTCCAGTCGCTAGTCCCCAAAAATTGTGTCATGGCATCAAAAACTCCTGTCGGGGCTCCCAAAAGTCTGCGTCAAGGGTTCAAATAAGCACAGCGTGGCTCTAAAAGTCGCATCGGGACCCGACAAAGATCAAGCCGGAGCCTTCCAAAATACGGAGTGATTAAAAAATGTCTGAGCAAGCAAAATCGTTCTGGATCCCCAAACATAGCACCAGATGTCTTTAAAAAATCGCGTACGGCACCGAAAAATGCACTGGAGTTTGACAAATCGCGGCGGGACACAAAAGATGGCGCTGGCGGTTTAAAAAAAAGCCGAGATTTGGACATTAATAAAAATTAGAAGAGGTCCCCAAAAAATCGCGTCGAGCACAGATCACTGGCATCGGGTCCCACCACGCACCTGGGCCCAAAAGGTCTCCCCGGAACCCCAAAGTCGTGCTGGGGTGCCTCAAATGTGCATCAGGGGCCAAAAATAAACACAACAGGACCCTAAGAGCACAACGGGAGGTCGAAAGGGCACCGGACCCGCAAAGCGCACCCAGTTTCACAAAAAGCAGGTATCTCGCAAGGCCCTCGAACATGCGTTGCATTCCTAAATAAATACGCCGGGAGCTCTAAAAAAAACATCCGAGGCCCTGAAAGCACACCGGGGCCATGAGACTGCATACGGGCTTCAAAAACAGACTGGGCTCGCAAAATGCGACATGAACTTAAAAAGAACAAAAGGCCGGGCACTAAACAAACACATCGGGCGTTCGAAAACGCGCCGGTAACTAACAAAATTCATTGGTGCACAAAAAAAACGAAACCCTAACAAGAGCCGGGGTCTTAAAAATGTGCCGGACCCCTAACAAAAATTAGCTGGAGCCTTAAGCCACATCGGTAGCCGAGGTAAAACGCAACAGATCCAAGAAAAGAACACCGAGCCAAGGCCTCGGTTCGGTAGCAAATCTGGGAGCATACTTAACCAAAGAGATGAAGTGCATCAAAAGTCAGGCATCCGGATTTCTCAACGACCGGAAAATGTGAAGAGAACTAATCAGTAACTTCAGCAGCCTGAGGTGACTTATCAAGGGATACCAAAAGAAAAACCATCGACAAGGTGGGGAGTTAGGGTTGTAATATGCTGACTCAGAAACGATGGTGATAGATTGTGCCCCCTACACAGGACAATTAAATTGGTCACTAATCATTTTATTTACAAAATAGCCAATTTGAAAAGGTATGGTCGAAATCCTGTGCCTTTAAACCAAAAATAATGGTAGGTTGAGCACCCTCCAAATCCGTATGCCCCCTTCAATGAAGCAAACCCTAGTTACGCCACGAGGGGGGGGGGTAGGGCTGGGTTTGCGCAGAAAGTTGGCCTCCCCAAACAGGTGGGCTAGATCCGCCAGTGATGCCATATTATACTGATTAGGTATGAGCAAGAAATCCCACCTAGTGAAAATTCCCTGGAGGAGGCCCTGGCCAGAGGCGCCCATCGCAAGGCAAAGTGGCACCCTTCCGGACATGTGCTCTCCCCCATGACAATTCCTGGTTCTGCCCCTGGTTGGACGACAACCTTTCCTATCTCAATGAACTGCGACGTCATTTCATAAGACTTCGTTGGTGTTTTTCAAAAGTGCGTATGGCAGCAACAATCAGAAGGGCCTTCTGATTGTCGTCCTACGAACTCTAGCGACTCCTACACACCTGAATAAGCCGCTACATATTAATGACTAATTACCTAGTTAGCACAAGTAGGCAGGTCGCTCAGCGAGGGAGACTCGGTGCCGTAGTACACCTTCTGCTCTTACCGGTGCTGTTTTCATTAACACACTGGGTGCAGATGTTCATCTTCAAGCTATGCTGAGGGAAGATTATCTTGGTAGGAGTGGCACAGCCAGGATTTTCCTGACGGGGGGGGGGGGAAGCTGCCCAAAAATAAGCTTAAAAATTGAGAAAGCTCCTAAGGTGTTGTGTGGTGATAACCGCTTTAAAAAAAACTTGATCTAGTGTGTTTTTGGTTGCTCAGGGGGACCTTGACTATGCCTGTAGACAATAGTGTCACCAGAACCAGTCTTCTCACCTCGATCTTATAAACCTCAGAATGGTAGAGAGGGCCAAACATGCAGCAGGGAAAACTTACTTGGAGTGAGCTTATCTTGGCATTTAATAGACCATTTGCAAGGCGTTTATTTAGAGTACAATCAATACTTGATGTGCTGTTCTTCAGCTTGGTACCACAAGGACATGGTATTTGGTGACACCAATGAACTGCATGCTGTATGTCCACGGCCACCTGCAGCAAGGAGTCATCGGTGCCAGCTATAGGTTAAAGTTCGGCTGCACAGCTCGCATATCCATGTAGGTGGACCAGGGCTGCTCTGAAATGTAGCTTACATAAAACATAACAGATAATCGTGGTCATGATACAAAACAATGTCAGTGTACGGTTCCCTGGTTCAGAAAGACTTGGAGATCACCCACTCGCCAGAGCATATGGAACAACTGTACATTCGCATGTGCCGACGCGTAGAACCGATTTTTCAGTTGATGAGGCCGGAACCAACTCTGAGTTCCTCCAGTGGGAATAATTTTTTCACAATGTCATACGACTGCTAAAATGGCATAAGGCTACACGGGAATAGTGTGATGCTAGTAATGCTGGGGCAGTTGCCCTATTGAGACGTAATGGTTGGGATATAACGTTTCGACAACTTGCTTCCCAGATCATGGCCGTGGTGATTATTGGTTTTATGATACGTCGACCGTTGAGTCATGAAGCGTTGCCAATCTCTCACGCCGATTGGCCGCGGGGAAGAGTACCGACAGGTGAGACTCGAACCCACAATCTTTCGATTGTGAGACGGGCAACTTACCCCTAGACTACTCGTCCCCTTCCAGACCATAGACATGTGCATTGTCACTTTCGAAGTGAAACAAATTCGTCCGATTCAAGCATATTCCCATTGATCGAAAATTACCATATAAGTTGGTGCTTAAAATTACAATGCACGACGCAAAAGTTCGTGTTACAACAAGCCAAATCCATTAACATTTAGTAAATGTTGGTGCTATAACTAGAAAAGTTGCTACTGAAGTTATAATGCCTGCAACGCAGTGCCTACTACATTATCCACACAACGCAGGGAGGGGGGGGCGGTTGAAGGAAGTATTGGGATTGTCAACAATGACATAGCCTATGAGCTCAAAACGAATTGGTGGATCACGGCCATCAGGATCAAGACGAATAGGGCCTCATGTTAAAATATGTCATCATCGGAGAGACCCTATCGAATATCGGACCAGCTCAAGCCCCAACAAAAAGATAGAAAGCCCGAGTTATGCCACACATGCTTATTTCCACAACTTAGTTACATGTTATTAATGAATAATAATTATAAAATATTAAAGAGTGGGAGGGTAACTCGAGTCAGGGTAGGGAGACAGGGGGACAATACCTCTAACTTGGTCAAATTTTGTCATTGTCCTTATGAAGGTGCATGAAGGAAAGAGCATCAAATGACCTTTGTCCGAAACTCCGCTAGAATAGCGCTATTCCGATACTTTCTAACCGTATTTGGTACATGTTATACCAAGTGAATACGCTGAACTTGAACAAACTAGATCAAGCGACACAAAATCGTCACATGCCCTTTAAGCATGTGACACTGCCGTCACACTGCGGGAGTATTCTTTTAATGGCTTGCGATAGCTTTGCATGTTCATTCGAAGTGATGGTGGCTTACATGATTCTGTCTTAAAAAATCATGTCACGGTAAAACTATGGACACGAATTCGGGGTAAAGCTAAGAGCCCTCCCAATCATTTCAGAAAGACAGTATATAGGTGAAGCAGCTTTCTCCACCTAGGCGGTGGGGGACGAGAGACTCGCAAGCCTCTGGTCATCGGTGGATAATTGTATTGCTTAGGGATGCCTGTGAGTCCTGAAAGCCGCCCGAACACCTCTCAAGATTGGACATCGTGCATTGTGTATTCAACACCAACAGGCAATGCCTAATTATCAGTGAAATCATATAAAAATTCTTACGCTAACACGTAAATAACACAAGTGACATAAATGACAATGCAGAGCATGTCCGCGAAGCATATGCCATCTCAGAGACTGCCTCTCAAAATCGTTGTATCAGCGGCGATTTTCCGCTTCACTCGGCCCATTGGTTCAGTCTGCCGTTGGTGATAAAGGCATTCATACTGCGAGTGTCGCGCGCAAAGATGCCAGCTGTGACACCATATACCGTGCCAAACGGACCCTGGAGACGCGTTGCCTGAGCATTCCTTGTAGTTCTGGATGGCTGTAATAGATGAGATGCAGCAACGAATCCTTTAAACACTTTGCATGCAAGCAACACGTCACGCTGTACGAGTCTCGCATGTAGAGGCGGGCTATTGTAAAATCTTAGCAGGTGCTCATACTCCAGAGAGTGACAGCCTGGTTCCTTGTAGTAAGCGAGCCGCATCAGGAATGTATGCTGCATCCTCTCAATGCAAACGCGATGGCATTTGGAAACACCAGTCCAAATTACTGAACAGTGCTCTAGGATAGACCGAATGTTTGCGCTATAAGCAGGAAGAACTGCCCGCTTATTCAGCTTGCACCAAGAAAGCTCGAATGAAAATCCCGAATAAGGAGGTCGAGCACCCTGCGATCTTTTCACACCACGACACTAATTTCCGAGAAGAGTGGGATTTAATGAAGGATGACTTCTTAGTCGCACATAGCACTGACGTTTTGGAGAGTTGGGCCATTTTATATGAAGAAGCAACGTATGTCCTCTTAAAAACGATTTGAAAGAATTTGCATTTGGTAGCATTTCGTTTGAGTTTCTAGACCACCGCCCAGTGTG
>JAOTOM010004489.1:0-100000 GCA_034440615.1 Ashinkailepas kermadecensis
CCTCCTCCCTCACGGTGCGGTGCGGTGCGGTGCACACGTACATACAGCGGCGGCTGAGGCGCCATAGCGACATTGATCGCATAGCGCGATAATCACCCAGGCAGATATTCCGGAATAGCAGACTGCGAGTTACCGGAGCCGCAGGCAGGGCTGGAGTCGGCGCTCCAGTTCCAGCCGGAGCTGGAGACGCCGACGGAGCCGGAGCTGAAGTCGGAGCCGGAGCCGGAGCTGTAGCAGGAGGTCCGCCGCGCACGAGACCGATTAGCGAGACTGTGACCGGCCGGCCACGGGCTGTCTGTGGAGGCGATGCCAGTTCATGTAGGCCGGCGTAGACCCTGACTGAACTGGCGACGTCTCTGACGTGAACAGGCCTCAACCTGCCTTGACCTTCCTCGACCTGCCTTGACCTCCCCGGAACCGGTGTGAGTTGACGCACTAGAGGTGCTAGAAACGCGCCTGAACTGGTGCTCCTTATGTAACAACTCCCATCACTATGACAACATTTCGCTCCATATTCTCCAGCCAGCCTACTTTTGCGTATTTTATTTGTTGTTTCCGTTCGTGTGTGGCTGACCAGCGGGGGCAGTTCGGCAGAAGCCCGCCTCTCCGCCGGCTGTCCGGCAGTGACGTCACCGGGGCTGCGTGACTCACACTTCATCGTGTGAGGGCGGAGCACGTGCGGCACGAGCCGCCCGGTCGGCGCGCTGACGCGGCTGCGGATGAGGTGCGGGGTGCCGGCGACTCCCGGTCGCCGAGGTGGCCAGCTCTCCCGAGAGAGGTCGCCACCCATAAGTGATGCCGGCCGCCGACACCGCCGATAGCCGTGGCTACCGTCGCCAGCCGGTCGCCGGAGCGCGTTCTCACTGTGTCGGGAAAGCGACGGCTGTGCAGCTGCTGCTGGATGCTGGTGCAGTGTAAATTGATTTGTGTTTGGTGCTTGTGTTTTCTCTCGAACACAACAAGGAGATGCTTACTCGTACCGGTGCCGGTATGCATATGCAACATGCATAGCATCCCTGTCTTTAGCCTCTTCCTGAATTTCAATAAATTCATCTTGAGCTACAGACCTGCATGATTCCTAAAGCTCGTGAACGATGGGAATGCTGTTCGTTTCCTTCGTTCTTTTCGTCAAAATCGTTCTTGTTTTTGGCAGCGTTTCATTGCAAGTTGCGTACGGCGACCATTTCTTTCCTACCTTTCCTGTACTATAAGTTCTGCTAGCATCTCCAAGTCCAGCGACGTGAATAACTGGCTCTTTTCGTGTCACTACGTATTGGCTTTGTCGCATGGCCTTCATGGGGTGGGGGGGGGGGCTTTGGTTGTTCGATGTTTGGTTGTTGTTTGATGTTAATGTTGTTGAACTTTGGTTGTTTGATGCCTGTCGACAACACCACAGCCCACCGCCACACGACGTCTGGTGTGTGTCCAGACCACGACGTAACTGACGAGAGTGAGTTTTCCCTGGAGCTTGGCCACGTCTGGAGGTGTGTGTGTGGCGGACCGGACTACGACGTAACTGACGAGAGTGAAATATCCCCTGGAGCTGGGTCCCTGGAAAGGGTCGGCCAACCGATGTTGTTTTCTTAAAATAATCGGAGGGGGCAAAGTACATGACGGCAATAGGCAGACCAAAATGAATAGTGGTGGGGGGTCACATTCCATACGCTCCCATGATAGAAGTTGAAATTATTGCGAGTGAGGGGAAGCAAGCATTGAGGGGGCAGTTTCACCCTCAAAGATAAGAATGGGCGGTTCCGCTGCCTCCACCCCCACCCCACCCTCCTTGCTCTCTAGATATGTGGCTGATATTTTCTGGTGGAGTGGTTTACACAAATAAATGGGAGAGTACAGACTTCGGCGTACCTACCAATCCGCAGAGCATTGAGCGGAAGTTCCATGGAGGGTACAAGCCCCCTCCCCCTATACCATACCACTGACAGATTTATGATTTTTCCAAGGAGGCGTCATTTCTCCAGAGGGGCGGCTCTTGGTCCAGAACATTTGGACGGGGCACACTCCAATCTCCCAGAGGGGCACCATTTGTTTTTGTCTGAGCAGTGCCTTTCGCCGAAAAATTCGCGGCGTGCGTTCGGACTCCCAGAGGACTGCCGTTCCCAGGCCGAGGAGCGCGTTGCGCTGATTAATTCGAGGGAGTGGATACACTGGAACCTCCAAGAGAGGCGTCCTTCGGGTCATAAGGGGCGCCACTTTCGCTTCCTCCCCCTTGGATCAGCCCTTGCAACATACCCTAGCTGGCAACGCCACTACCTCTAGCCGATTCTCTACCACCTGCCAGTCGTTGGACTCAGGGGTGTTGTTTTATATACCTTTGAGGGGAACTGCCACCTCAACGTTTGCTTAACCCGCGCCGTCTCGGGGGGAGGGGGGGTTATCCAATCCCCCTAAGATGTTTCGCGGATAGTGAAGGAACGGCGCACGACAGCGCGCCGAAATTTGGCATGCCTTTTCCCACATCAATTTGGCATATTGTGTCAAGATTTTGAGATCAAGTCATCTAGGGGCAACAAGTTAAAGAAGGACAAAAGAGGGCACCCCAAAAAAAAAAAAAAACAACCCAAATTTAACGGACAAAACTATTTCAATGAAATCAACGTTTGCTTATCTTTAGGGACAAAAAAAAAGTCAATGTTTTTATTTTTCGTTTTGTATTTTTTTTTTGCATATTTGCCCATTAGAGTTAAAATCGAAGTCTGGCTAAAGAAAGCATTTTTTTTTAAAAAAATTGAATGCGAAATTTCGATCGAAACCCCCTAGTGAAGTCACAAAAATTTATTTTGGGTGTCAAAAATTATGTTGTGACAATCTTCTTTTGGGGGAAAAATTTGGGGGTGGTGTCTGGCCCTACTCTTCGAGCGCTTTCCGATGATACCTCTTTCGTTTCCGTGCGACACATAGTTTGGAGATTAGAGGGTGGGGGTGTTTATCAAAGTTAAAATTTAGTTTGCAAACGATCCCAGACGTATGCCATCTAGATGCACATCAACCCCACTACCATGTTGGTGTGTTCAAAATCGATCCACGCCATTCAGCTCTCAATCGGGTTTGAACTGAATTCACCTAAAATTCGCAAATCTACTCTAACCTAACCTAACCTAGCCTAGCCTAGCCTAGCCTAATCTAGCCTAACCTAACCTAACCAAACCTTAAAAAATATAACCAAACCTAACCAAACCATACCTAGCCAAACCTAACCAAACCTAATGAAACCGAACCAATCCTAAACGAAATCTAACCAAACCGAACCAAACCTAAACGAACCCTAACCTAACCTCATTTAACCTAATCCGACCTAACATAACCAAACCTAATCTAACAAGACCTAACATGACCCGACCCGACATGTAAGAACATGAAAGAAGAAAGAACAACATGAAAGAAACAACATGTAATCATCATAGCAAACTCCACATTGTTAAATGACCAGTGTGATTATCGATTTGAGAAAACCTAAAATAGGATTGCTTGTAATATTTCAATTGATCAAATAGTACAGTCACCACCAATACTAGAGAATACTAAGAAGAACCGCGAGAATATTATCATCTCTCATTATAAATGTTGGGCAATCTTACACCTACATCGGTTCGTATGTCGTATTCGACATTTATGCAGCATTGCTGGAGTCTTTCATGGGTTTGACTTAAAAATTTTGGGGGCTGGCTGCCAAGTTGGGGGGGGGGCTGAGCTGCAAGTTGGGTATTTGGTTTGGTACCTATGCAGCATGGTGCATCTGTTGGATTATTTCGCCTTTCCCGACTTAATATGCTCATAGTCAATGGGGAAGGTGTAGCCGGTACATGGACCAGGGTAATGCAAGCAACGGCGTACCGTCACTTTCATCCGTTTTCCAGGACCAGACCCAATCGTGAAAAACGATGAAAACGGACGCCTTTCGTTTGCTACGTGCGGCAAAATGTTTGCCCTCCCGAGCTTGGAGATTGTCTCGGCTACACCGTGGTATTGGTTTGGTGTCGATCGGCTCATTGGTTTGCGAGCTATGCCGGTTGAAACCGAGCCGATTGGGCGCACTCCAATTAATCATATTCAACGTAAAAAAAATCCACGTTTCACACGTTAAACCAATTGACGACAGAGGATTTCGGCGCAACCCGTTCTCCCATCACATCGGCGTCACTCACGTGCAGCACATTGACTCGATCGCACCGAAATTGTGCCCAACGTGTAGCCAACACTGTGGGCTTTCATGTGGTGTTACACATCCCACGTTCACGACGACGTGAGCCGAGCCGGACGCCAATATGTGGCGGTCTTATTTTTCGTCTGAAAGAGCCCCAGCCCAAACAGGAGGGGAGGCGTTGCTCGAATCGGAGCGCATAGCACGCGCTACGCTTCAACCAGCGATACAAATTGTACATTGCCGGATAGCTCATGTGACTGGCTATCCGTCCACAAAATTTGATGGCTCTAGTACGCGTCGCTCTCTGCTCAGAGGTACCCAACTGAAAACAGATGCACGCGCCTGGCTGTCGCACAGTACGGTGCACCCGGCCGACGACCACAAAAGCACGCAGTTCCCCACGGGTCGCGTGTTTGCACAAAGTTTCATATTCGTGCGACCTGTGGTATATGCTGTGGCCCTGACTAACTGATTTCGACATGACCCAAGTTGACAGCACGTGGCACGTGCGCACGTGACACGCGCAACCCGAAACCAGTGTCATAATCTGTCCCTCGTACCGGCGCATCACGTGTGAATATTTCAGCGAAATCCGCTCGGCCGTTTACGCACAGCATGCGTCGAAGCGGCACATACACACAGCAGACATACACACACAGACAAACATTTCATGGCAACTTTGGAAAACCGACCGCGTGGCATTAAATCTCCGTTAGAGATTTATCTTGACATTGTCACTCTAGATCTAAATCTACGATATTGAATCAGTAAAAACTAGCTGTAGACGAGTTGATCGTCACTACAACGGATGTCATGGACTGAAGCAGTTCATCCACGCGAAGCCCATCCGTTTCGACTCCAAACTGTGGGCTTTGTCCGGGGAAGATGTACCATGGAAAGGAGCAGCGCCCTCAGTTCCAGGACATGCCTATGGGGACGAGAGTTGTGTTTGACATGATAAGTACCATTTCAGATCCAAGAGGTCACGAGACCTAGTTTGACAATTTATTCACGTCTTGGACGCTACTCCCGGAGCTTAAGAATCGTGGCATCCTTGCTACAGGTACTGCGAGTGAAAACCGGATGGAAAAATGTCCCACCAAACCAACAAAGACCCTTCAAAAAGAGAAACGAGGTGTGTTTCACTACCGTTTTCAAATGACTGAAGAAATCCTGGCAGTCCGCTGGAATGATAACAAAGTTGTCAGCGTGATGTACCTTGTAATTATAGAAGAAAATGAAAGATGGCAAATCAGTCAAATTCCCTAATCAAACAAGTTTGACTGGCTTAAAAAAGATAGTAACCGAAACAATGATGAATGATCATATTGGCTGTATTACTTTGAACTAGCGACCATTTGTTTGCCCCTCCCCAAGCTCCAAACGGTGGCCGCCGTGCCGGGTCGAGAGCGCGCGGCGTCCGAACTGCGAGCAGCGCTCAGGACCGGTGGGACCGTTTGGTACCGGGACATATCTCGAAAACGGCTGGAGATAACTTCCTAATTTGTCATAGCTTTGTGCTTGTTCGATTATAAAACCATTGACCAAAAATAATCAAACTTGCTCGGCGAATTATGTATCCGGTCCTCAACGGGTTAAGCTTACTTTCTCTTTTTAATGAATTCAGTTCGAGTCGTTGTTGGGGAGGGCTCACAAAATCCGAGTCAGTGCCATGCGCAAGCTTGCTACACTGACCATGAACCCACCTCCCGATCTGGAAATTCCAGTTCCATAGCACAATATTGACGGACCGTTTAACGTACCCACATATGGGGAACGGCGGCCCGGTGCCTTCGCCTTCCACCTTGTCTGGCCAGTTGTCAAGAGGCCATTCCAGCCGGAGGCGTTAAGTAGCGAGTGCGTGAAGCGACTCGAACCCGTTGTGGCAAGACCGGGAGACCTATGCAGGCCAGCGCCTATGAGGCCAGAGACCTATGCAGGCCAGGGACCCATGCAGGCGCAGACCGGGAGACCTATCGACTGAGCTGACCAGATGGTTCCATCGGAAAGGGCGACAATATGTAGTTCAATAGAAATACGAATACGTTGTTCTGATGGAGCTTCCATACAGGGGTAGAGCTTTCCAAAATATATAAAGGGGGAATGTTGTAAATGTCGTTATTTCCAGTCAACACCCATAGGCTTCATAAACCTCAGCACTCATGGGTGGACGGAGGGCAAGTGCCCTAGCAGGCAAGGCTCGAGATCTCGCACCGAACCGGGTGGTTCGGGACCAGCAATTTTAGAACTGAAAATGGAAAATGACAACTTAACAACAGCAGGATAACAAACCAGAGGGCAACGTTTTTCCAGGCTTGCTCCTAAAAGTAAGGCAGGCCCCAGCCCTGGCTCCATTGTCCATGTAGGTATGCACACCAGTGAAAGACGGCGTCAACACGAGTCAGAAGTCAGAGGCGGAACATCCTCCCGTACACACAACAGCGTATTTTAGCTTGGTTTAGTATATTAGCACCCAGTAAGTGATGCAGCGAAGCGACAGCCTGCCATCTCACCATTCAGGGTATGTCACAGGGCCACATGTGACACGGACAGGGTACGTGACAGGATGAAAGGCGTAAGATAGGTCAGAATGCAAAACGGCAGGCTGCATGGAACGCGTTCGTCTCCACACGCCTCCCACCAGATTTCGACTACGCTACCAGATCGATGGTCGCTAGTTCTGCACCAGTCTGCTCCGCAACACAGAAAAATCGCCACTTCTGTCACAGCGCCGTTCAAGCCGATCGGAGAGAGGAGTTGGCAGAGCTGGCGGGTGGTTGGTGTGGCACGTGTGACAGTCTTTAGAATGTCGCACAAACGAACCAGAAGTAACCACACGACCACATTTGGCAACAGTGCCAATGCCCGTACACTTCTGCCATCTGGCAACGGAAAGCGCAAGGACAGGTGCAGGATGTCAGCGTGAGAGTATTACCAGGCCCGAAGAATACGGCGTGGCAGGTCAAGGTACTTCTACAGGGCTTGTGACAGTGTGACAACTTGTTGCTCATCTGTAGTGATGACCGATAGCATATGAACTGGCACGTGACTCCAAAACACACAGTAAAAGCACTAATATTTCGCGGTCGACTAGCCGCCGCCTACTTCTACCTGCTGATGCCCACCCGTCTTATTCAGACCGCCTGCCAACTTACGAATCATCTGGCAGCAGGCGCTGGCCAACTTACGAATCATCTGGCAGCAGCCGCTGATCAGCTTATCCAGCAGCCGCAGCAGCGTCAAACAGCTGGCGCCTATCGTCAGGCCAAGATGGCCGCCGATGTCGGCGACGAGCGCGTCCGGCGGGTAGGCCAGCTGTTCGTCCATGCGCTCCTCGACGGCGGCGAGGCGCACCTGCAGCGAGGCCAGCCTGTCGGCGGCCAGCTGCGGCTGCAGCTGCAGCAGCTGCGTCTCGGCCAGCTGCAGGCGGCGGACGGTGTCGACGCGGTAGCCGCGCAGGATGCATGGCTTCAGGCAGGGGTGGCCGGCCGTCGACAGGCGAAACATGGACTCCGTCACGGCCTCCAAGCCGTCTGCCCGACAGAGGCGAGAGTCGTCACACCGCTCACGACCACGGCACAGACATCCGACAGATAGCAGACAGCCGATAACACACGTTACGGCTGTCGTCGGAGGACATGATCTCAAATATGAGCAGCTTCTCCAATAGCAGCTTCTGTAATATGACGTGGGAGAGCTCAACGGTTGCAAGCTTAATTTGATCTAGTGTGTGCGCATAGGCGTATGGTGGTAAGGATGTAAATGGTTGGGCAAGGTGGTTCCATCCAAACCCCCAAACATATAGAAAGTTATACGTCTGAATATAACCGCTCTGGGCAGCCTCGAGATAGACCTGTCACAAAACCGCACCACGTCTTAGAGCACAATTATCAGATATCCATACCCCTGGATAAAAGATAATAGAGCTGTTTAAAAACCGAATACTCCGAAAGATCATAGCACATTTTAGGTATTAAATAGTTCACATCTTCAAAGCAATCTTCTTTGGGACAGAGCCGTGAAAGTTGCACATGTCCAGGAGATAACACTGGCGTTACTATTAGACCATCCGGATCACGAAGTCATTCCAAAGTATATTCATTTTGTGTGGGTGAGTGTGATAGTGTGAGAATGTGTGAGAGTGTGTGTGAGATAATGTGTGAGAGAGAGTGTGAATACAAATGTGTGGGACAGTGTGTGAGAGAGTATGTGAGAGAGTGTGAGGAAGTGTGAGTGTGAGTGTGATGTGAGGGTGAGTATGAATGCGAGGGAGAGAGATATTAGTCTGCCTTCAGATATTTAGATTAAACATCTGAGGAGGCCCCCTACCTACCGAGGGCCCCTCCCACTTTCCCCGAACTCCTCGGATTTCGGTCGTTTTTTTTCGAAAGACCCGGATATATATGCATATATATATATATATATATATATATATATATATATATATATATATATATATATATATATATATATATATGTAGATACATATATATATATATATATATATATATATATATGTGTGTGTGTGTGTATGTGTGTGTGTGTGTGTGTGTCAATTAGGCAAAGATGGTTCCATACGTAGGAAAATAAGGCCCCCAGCCCTCACGTGGCTAATGCGAGACCTACAATCAAGGTCGAACAGTCTGGTAAAGATCAGAAAAACAAACTACTTAACTGCCGACAAGAACCAAGAAAAGAAAACATACGACGGAAAAAGAGGCATTAACGCATCTCCAATGAAGCCATGAAGATTATAAGCTTCAGTAAAAATATGAGTGCTCATCTCCATGGACATAATTCCTTATTTCTGTTACCGGCTACGTTTATATGTAGTATAATACGAAGGGTGTTCATGATAAGGGTGGGCCCACATTTTTGTACGAATTCACACCGCCATACCTTCTCAAAATGAGGCGTGAATACCAGTGGGGGGAAAATAACTGCAAGATTTGGGGACAGGTGAGTGACAAGCAGCATGCCTGACAAGCAGCATGCCTGACAAGCTATGCCCAACACACAGCACCTGCAAACTATTTTTTCTTTCTTTTTGCATAACCGTTGTCACCCGCTCCAAGGCGAAGCAGCTGACACCGCTGGAGCGACCGTCATCACAGATATCGCTGGGATGTCTGTTCCATCATCGCTGGAGCGACTGTAGCTGCTGGAGCAGCTGCGGTCGGGTCACTGGGACGGCTGTGGCCGCCTGGGCGGTCGTCACCGTTAGCACGGCTGTGGCCGTTGGGGTGGCCGTGGTCACGGCACAACCGCCGCCGCTGAGGTGGCACTGGCTGCCCTTCCAGTCAAAGGCAATATTGATGGATCTTAAGGATATCTTCTCTCTAAAGCTGGTCCTCGGTATTCCTGTCACCCATCACCAGATCTCAAGAACTCGCTTAGCTCTCAGGGGGCCCCGATCCCTCAGGTGCCCATCGCACAGTTCAGGAACATCCCAGTCCAGTCCTCGATGGCTCTCAGGGGGCCTATTCCTCCGTCAGGAGCCCTCCCCAACTTGCATGGGCCATTCCCAGTTCTCGACAAACCTGTCTAGCTTTCAGGGAATCCTGCAGCTCCGAGACAAGCCTCACAATTTCTAGCAAAAATCGCCAGCTCTCGGAACTTCCCTTAGCTCTTAGGTGGCTCTCTTCATCCCTCAGTGCTCCTCTCAAGTCTCAGGAGCGTCGCAGTGTAGTCCACCCTAGTTCTCAAGGGACCTTCCCAGTGTTCGACAGCCTTTCGAGCTAGCAAGGACATTCTAGCTCAGGAACTGGCTCTCAATATTCCTCACGTTCATTACCCTTATAAACCCTCCTTAGGCCTCAGGGGGCTCTGTTAGCCATCAAGGCCCCTCTCAAGCTACTAGGTGCCTTTCCTAGTTATCGGCAGCTCTTGTGGTTTCAAGAACATCATAGCTCTGAAGCCGGCCCTCAGTATTCCTCACATCAATCGCCAGCCAACAGGAAATTTTTGTAATCTCCCAGGGGAACTTGTTCATCCATCAGGGGCCGCTTTCAGGAGAATCTCGGTCCAGTTCTCTCTGATTCTTAGCAATCCTCTTCATCCCACAGGGCCTTTTCCTGCTTTTAGGAACCATCGTAGTCCTCAACAGTCCTGTCTAGCTGTCATCTCGGGGGGAATTTCAGATCTGCGATGGGCCACCACTAGTCCTCTTCAGCTCTCAGAGATCATGTTCATTCCTTAGGGGCCCATTCAAACCCAAAGAGCATCCCAGCCCTCTCTGGCCCTCACGGCTCTCGCACATTATTTATTCCTCAGCTGTTAGGCGTTCATTCCAGCTCAGACTGCTCATCATAGGTGGCATGGGCATTCTAGCTCTCGGGAGGGCCCTCTCCTGTCTACACAACCCTTGCCAGCCCTCAGTGCGGATGTCTTCAAGTCTCAAGGGCCCTTTTCACACAAGTTGTTAGATGCGCTTAGTTTTTAATTCAATCCTCTTAGACAGTGCAAAGTCCTCCAGCGACTAGGGGTCCTCTCAGTCGGCGCAGAGGCTCCCTCAGAGATCCAGAACCTCCTCTGGTAGGCCGTCTATCTACATCTTGAGTCCCCTCCATCAGGCCAGAGGTCCTTATACAGCTTGAGCCCCATTCGTCGGCACAAGGGCCCATCCGTCGGTCCAAGGTCTTTTTCTGACGGCCCGAGGTCCTCTCCGGCAACCAGGGCTACCCTCCGTCGTCTCAGGGACCATCATTGACGACCAAAGGCATTTTCCGGCAAGCCTGAGTCCCCTTTTCAAATTCGTGGGCTCTTTCCATCAGGTCAGGGGGCTTTTCGTCGGCTTGGGCCCCGCTGACAGTACAGGGGCCCTTTATATTGGCTCGGGGCCCTCACCGTTAGCCCAAAGGCCCTTCCAACTATCCGGGCCCCCATCCGCGATCTAGAAGCCCTTCACACTAGACCTGTCAAGGGCCCTTAACATCTTCCTAAGGGCACTCTCCCCTAACCCGAGACGCCATCATCGGCCCGGGACACTTTCCGTCAGCCTGCGGCCCCTTTCGTCGGTCCAGAGGCCTTCACGTTGGCCCAGGAGGCCCTTACGGCCTCCTTCTCCGACGCATTGAGGGCCCCCTCCGAATCTTCAGGGGGCGACTGCCCTTTCGCCCTCTTGGCTACGTCCCTGCTGAGTCTGGCAGTTTCTGACCACCACCTGTCTACTCCCCAGACGCCACACCTCTGCTGGAGGATGGCGCGTTCACAGCGCTGTGGGAGGATCGCCGGATAAGTGCAGGGGTCGTGACGTCACCTGACACGTTCATAGCGACGCGGAAGTCGCGGTAGGAGGAGCAGCTGGGGCCGGCCACGTTGTGGCCTGGCAGCACGCAGGGCAGGTCGGTGGCCGACACGTTCATCTCCGACATGATGAAGCGGCGCAGACACCACGTGTAGGCCCCGTAGCCATCGGAGCACAGCCGTTGAAAGTAGGTGGCCACGCTCGGGGTCAGGTCAACCTGGGTCAGCCGGCCCGGAGTCACCAACACCTGTCAACGATCACAGCTAGAGTCGCACGAGTCTGCAGGGCGTGGGTCTGCACTGTTCTTGGGTTTTGCGTGGTGGAAGTCAAAAAGTTATCGTTCCATCTATTGTATTTTTTGGTGCTAAGGGAGGGAGGGGGGGGGGAGTGAGGTAGCGGGTCCCCCTCTTGGCTGCGCCTCTGGTGCCTTCTATCATATATTGCATCATTGGTAAGAGTTGCCAGGCAGCCAAATATTTTTGTCGCATGAAGTTGGAGGGGCGGGGATCGTGGGTCCTTGAGGTTCATCAATGTGACAAATGAGTTGCAATGTTTCAAGTTGGAATAGTTTGCATCAGGAGCAGTTGTCAGCCTGTGACAGTCATCAGCCGGGCGGTAGGCACCTTGGTCGTGAGGCCAGTGAAGGTGACGATGTCGTCGAAGGGCAGCGTAGTCGGGTGGAAGTAGACGGTCCAGCCGGCGTGCTCGAACTCCCCGGTGGCCGCCTCTTCATTCAGGGTCAACTGGATCTAAAGGTCACACACAATTTTATGTTGGTATATCTGGTACATTATGGATCACGTTTGGTGCCTGATGCACTATGCAATGGCGTGGTGACCGAATCACAAGACGAACAACGGCATTCGACTGGGTCGGAGAAGACGATCGGCTGATGTTGAAGAGGTTGATGTAAACGTGGTGACTGGCAATGCGACCTGGCGTGGCCTGACATGACCTGACGTTACCTGACGTGACCTGGCGTGACCTGATGTGACCTGACATGGCCCGACATGACATGACCCAGCTTGTCGTCGCGGTGTTCTTTTTGGAGAAAACGCTGAAATAGAGTACATTGTGGTTGTGTGTTGAACTGGCGTGACATGTACTGACCTGTCCCGACCCAAGCCAGCCTGTCCCGCCCTGACCCGACCCAACCTGACCTGGGCACCGTGGTGCTGCTGCTTCACGGTTGTGTTGAGCTTCAGCGTGGTACAAAGGCCATTGAGGAAAGTGGGAACCTCGACAAAGGCTCCTCTCTTTGCGCAGTCCGCCTCTTCTACCTGCCGGGCATTGACTAATTATTACCTGACGGCGAGTGTCCGGTCCCGCCGGCTGTGAAATGCGTCCTCTCCACCTGCCGGGCATTGACTAATCATTACCTGACGGCGGGTGTCCGGTCCCGCCGGCTGTGAAATCCGTCCTCTCCACCTGCCGGGCATTGACTAGTCATTTACTGACTGCGGACATTTGGTCCCACTGGCTGTGAAATCCGCCAGATCCACTGACTCAGATTGTGTCATCCCACTGACGGACCAGGCCGAATTCCAAGGGGAATCAGAACCCCATTGGTAGCATGAACGATCTCTTCTCGTCCCACCTTTTTGCGGGGGAATAACAATAATGTTCTGATGCCAATTATTACGTGATGAGACGACGTTGTCATATTAAGGCACACGTAATTACATATGTAGGTTTACGAACGCCACCTCATCATTCTGAATACCCATATAGAAGACAAAAATGTCCGCGGTTAGCCATACTTGAGCCTGGACAGCTTCAGATCACCAGTGATGAATTGCAACCAATTTTGATATTCAAACGCATTTCTATAGAGCTGCTAGGACTTTGCAGAAGTGTGAAAAACACATATTGAGACCAGAAAACCAGCAACAACATGTATGGAGCCTAACATTCCATAAAATACCATGTGGTATCACCGTCACCGTTTATATATATAAAGGAAAAAATAATACAATACAACAACATGCAAATATCATAAGAACAGCGGCAAGCACATCACCGAGGGTCCCAGAAATCAAAGTGAAGACTACCACACGTCGTTCGCGAGACACATGCTGTCAGTGGGGTGGTGCCGCCGCCGCCAACTGGCTGCCGCCGACGTCCCCGGGTCACATGCTGTCAGTGGGGTGGTGCCGCCGCCGCCGCGAGACACATGCTGTCAGTGGGGTGGTGCCGCCGCCGCCGCGAGACACATGCTGTCAGTGGGGTGGTGCCGCCGCCGCCGCGAGACACATGCTGTCAGTGGGGTGGTGCCGCCGCCGCCGCGAGACACATGCTGTCAGTAGTCACATGCTGTCAGTGGGGTGGTGCCGCCGCCGCCGCGAGACACATGCTGTCAGTGGGGTGGTGCCGCCGCCGCCGCGAGACACATGCTGTCAGTGGGGCGGTGCCGCCGCCGCCGCGAGACACATGCTGTCAGTGGGGTGGTGCCGCCGCCGCCGCGAGACACATGCTGTCAGTGGGGTGGTGCCGCCGCCGCCGCGAGACACATGCTGTCAGTGGGGCGGTGCCGCCGCCGCCGCGAGACACATGCTGTCAGTGGGGCGGTGCCGCCGACGTCCCCGGGTCACATGCTGTCAGTGGGGTGGTGCCGCCGCCGCCGCGAGAGCTGTCAGTGGCGGTCCCGCCACATGCTGTCAGTGGGGTGGTGCCGCCGCCGCCGCGAGACACATGCTGTCAGTGGGGCGGTGCCGCCGCCGCCGCGAGACACATGCTGTCAGTGGGGTGGCCAGTGCCGCCGCCGCCGCGAGACACATGCTGTCAGTGGGGCGGTGCCGCCGCCGCCGCGAGACACATGCTGTCAGTGGGGTGGTGCCGCCGCCGCCGCGAGACACATGCTGTCAGTGGGGTGGTGCCGCCGCCGCCGCGAGACACATGCTGTCAGTGGGGTGGTGCCGCCGCCGCCGCGAGACACATGCTGTCAGTGGGGTGGTGCCGCCGCCGCCGCGAGACACATGCTGTCAGTGGGGTGGTGCCGCCGCCGCCGCGAGACACATGCTGTCAGTGGGGTGGTGCCGCCGCCGCCAACTGGCTGCCGCCGACGTCCCCGGGTCACATGCTGTCAGTGGGGTGGTGCCGCCGCCGCCAACTGGCTGCCGCCGACGTCCCCGGGTCACATGCTGGTCACGTGATGTCACGTGTCGTCCACCTTGCACTCGGTGACCATGTCAGTCCAGCGGTATGAGGCGTTCCAAAAGAACGACGTGAAGTCCACCTCGTCCCAGCGGAGCAGCCTGAAATAGTGACTCGTCATCTCCAGGTGACGGCATCTCCAGGTGACGCCAGAACATCGCCAGGTGACGCCAGAACATCGCCAGGTGACGCCAGATCATCGCCAGGTGACCCCAGATCATCGCCAGGTGACGCCAGATCATCGCCAGGTGAAGCCGGGTCATTGCCAGGTGACGCCAGATCATCGCCAGGTGACGCCAGATCATCGCCAGGTGACGCCAGATCATCGCCAGGTGAAGCCGGGGGTCATTGCCAGGTGACGCCAGATCATCGCCAGGTGACCCCAGATCATCGCCAGGTGACGCCAGATCATCGCCAGGTGAAGCCGGGTCATTGCCAGGTGACGCCAGATCATCGCCAGGTGACGCCAGATCATCGCCAGGTGACGCCAGATCATCGCCAGGTGAAGCCGGGTCATTGCCAGGTGACGCCAGATCATCGCCAGGTGACGCCAGATCATCGCCAGGTGACGCCAGATCATCGCCAGGTGAAGCCGGGTCATCGCCAGGTGAAGCCGGGTCATTGCCAGGTGACGCCAGATCATCGCCAAGTGACGTCAGATCATCGCCAGGTGACGCCAGATCATCGCCAGGTGACGCCAGATCATCGCCAGGTGAAGCCGGGTCATTGCCAGGTGACGCCAGATCATCGCCAGGTGACGCCAGATCATCGCCAGGTGAAGCAGGGGGTAGGGATGGCCGAGTGGTTAAGGTGCGGAGCTCTGGGCACCAAAGGTCCCGGGTTCAACACTAGCACCGCTCGGGACATTTCCCAATACCGCGACTCACCGGCCAAGCAGTGTGGGCGGCACCATTAGCCGAGAATGTGCACAAAGTGTGTCGTGAATCATCCAAAAACAAACAAACAGGTGAAGCCCGGTCATTGCGAAGTGAGGCCAGGTAATCGACAGGTGATACCAGGTCATCTATTACATAAAGCGCGACCGGTGCCTGAGATGGCAAAGGACATTGCAGGTCATCGGCGAATAAATCGGATAACATTGACATTACGCACTTCTCTCCGGCACCCCGAAATTATTTATATTGGTTATGGTGAAACTGGGCTGTGCTGTGCGGTGCAGTCGAAATGTGAGGCGTGTGCTACGGCGCAGCCTAAGCCGCAGGCAGATCGCAAGGCGAGTGGGCTGTGAAGAACATGTGACGAGACGTGTTCATGATTGTGTGCGGCAGACCCGTCAGTTGGTCCAGACGGCAGTCCGGTCGGATTTATTACGAAATGTTGTTATCTTCCTGTTCTAGCTGTAACACATTGATACCTTGCCATGGAGGTTTCATTATCTGTTCATCAAATTCGTTGGCGCAAATTCCATTGCGAGCGAGAACGAAGCTTTAACGACTCCACTCTACTAAGTGTACTAAGAGCGAGTCTATGAAGTGCATACTGTACAAAAATGCACCTGGGTGGGTCGGGTTGGCGCAATCATGACACTTTTGCAGCAAACCCTAAGCACAGATTTGTTGCAGCATTTTGCATTCCAATTTGGGCACTGAACGTCAGATGTGTCTGTATATTTTTGTTTTTTATGGAATTTTATTCCGATATTCTTATGTTTTTTCACAACGACAGGAGAAGCGTTCATTCATAAGGACCAAATGTAATTCCAATTCCTTCAAATATTCCCCAGCGGCCACAGCCGTCCCAGTGGCCACAGTTTCTCCAGCAGCCACGGCCGCTCCCGCGATGGCGGAGAAGCCAGCCTGGCGGTAGCTGAGAAACTGTTAGCCATTGGACCAGGCTGAAGGCGGTCAAGCAAAAAAGAAACGATCCGTTTGCAGGATATTTTACCTTGGGCATAGCTGGTGAGACCTGGAGTTAGACATTCTCCTCTCGCGAAATCTTACACTGACTCTCCTACTTATACTATATGCTATATATTTATATATATATATATATATATTTATATATATATATATATATATATATATATATATATATATATATATATATATATATATATATATATATATATATATATATATATATATATATATATATATATATATATATATATATATATATATATATATATATATATATATATATATATCTATATACATATATATATATACATATATATATATATATATATATATATATATATATATATATATATATATATATATATATATATATATATCCGTCTCTTTGAAAACAAGGTGCTCGAAATGCCAGCAGATTCGGAAAAGCGGAGGCGGTACAATGTAGTAAGGGCGGTACGCTTCTAAATGACGGTACGCCTCTGCGGGTGTATCCGCCTCTGCGCCTCTACGGCCTCTGCGGGTCGATATCCGCACTGCCGCTAGGGTAGCCGGAGTTTTGGTCCTTGCTCAAGGACCAGGGGGTTTTGTGTGTTGGAAGATTCCATAAAGTGTGCTTAGTTTCCGCTCCTCTTGATGCCCCACCACATAGGGGCCCTACTGGGGGGTAGGACGCCTGAATCCCGCGGACGGGAGGATGCCAGGCGCCCGAGGAGCTATACGGGGCAGGCAGTGTCATCACCCGGCCGGGAGAGAGAGACTCACCACCCCGACCGGGATCCAGCACCGCCCAACACTTGACCCCAGCCGGCCGGACCTGCAGACACTGGGAAGAATCCCAGGTCCCCGGCCCGAGGCGACCAGACACTTGGCCAGCGTGAGGCCCCACGAGCCCGCCCGCCCCTCCGGGATATCGGGACCAAAGAGGTGTGTTGGTCCCCCGTCACAACTAGCACCGTGCGACGGGGGACCTCAGCATCCAGCACTCCGTCAACCCCGGGGAGCGAGCCGAAGGGGCGCGACTACCCCGATAAAACTGAGCTGGAGGGCAAGACCGGGGATGTTGTCCTACCTGCTCATAGTAGGGAGAGTTGGTGTTGCAGGGCCAGGTGTAGGAATTGGATGTTAAGATGAAATGGGCATTGGAATGGGAGCGTATGGATGGAAGGACGACTGAGACACTCTTCGTCTGACCCCTCACGGGTAAGATGGGCGCCGGATCATTGGGCAACGCAATCCTCCACACCACGGAAAGGTGGTGCCTCTTCGGGGGATATATATCTGCCTCTTTTAAAACAAGGTGCTCGAAGTCCCAGCAGATTCGGAAAAGTGGAGGCGGTCCAATGTAGGAAAGAGGTCTTCATGTGACCACCACCGGACCTAATCCTGGCTACGTCACTGTCTCTGACCCACCTATATTCGTGTTTGACCCATCTACATCCCTGACCCATCTATATCTGTTCTTGACGCACATGCATCCGTATATAACCCATCTACCGCCTGCATCTGTCTCAAACCAATCTGCATTTGCCATGCCTACCTGTGTCCTTCCCTGACCCAGTCGGCCCAGTCGGTGCCGTCGACGGTGTTGGAGAGCACGACGTCCTTGCGGTACTTGTTCCCATGGCAGATGGTGATAGCAGGAGTTGGGATGTCGTCCAGCACATCAAGCTGCTGGTGCTGGATGTAAGCACCCCACAAATACCTGCGGCAACAGGCGAGCACGGCTGTAGGCACCCTCCAAACACCTGCGGCAACAGGCGAGCACGGCTGTAGGCACCCTGCACATACATGCGACAACAGACGTACACATCCGTAGTCACCCTGCACACACCTGCGGCAACAGGCGTGCACGGCCGTAGTCACCCTGCACACACCTGCGGCAACAGGCGTACACGGCCGTAGTCACGGCTGTTGGATGTAGGCACCTTGCACATACCTGTGACAACAGGCGTGCACGGCCGTAGTCACCCTGCATACACCTGCGGCAACAGGCGTACACGGCCGTAGTCACCCTGCACATACCTGCGGCAGCAGACGTGCACGGCTGTAGGCACGGCTGTTGGCTGTTGCCACCCTGCACCCACAGGCGTGCAAGCATATGGACTTACTATGCTGCTAGCAGAATAAAAACGCTGTGCGGCTGATTGTTAGTGCACCCAGTGTCCAGCAGTTCACCCGAACATCCAGCAGTGCACCTGAACGTCCAGCAGTGTACCCGAACGTCCAACAGTGCACCCAACGTCCAGCAGTGCACCCGAACGTCCAGCAGTGCACCCGAACGTCCAGCAGTGCACACTTGCATTGCTGGACGTGCATCTGCGTCCCGACAGAACTCTCACAATAGGTTTATATTTATTCGGAGGGGAAGAAGTGCAATCCGACGATTGATGTCACAGGCGGGAGGAGAGGGTTCTTTTCGAAAGAAACTACTAAAGAACTATCCCCAAAATCCTTAGATGTTTCGAGAAAGATGAACAATATATGTATTCCCTGCAACATCCAATGACGATAGTCCTGTAGATCGGTTTATTGTAAGCTAGGCTGCATGAACTTAGTATATGTCTACACCGGCCTAGTTTATGGTTATACTAGTCTCACGACTTGAGTTATCACCTGGAGATGGCTAAGTAGAGATCCAAGGCGAGCACGCCGAGTAGCACGATGTAGACGACCCCCCATATCGTCTGTCGTAGCGACGGGAGACATGCAGTCGCAGCGCAGCGAGCCCCGCCACCGGCGTGCCGGTCAGATGTGGCGGGACTGCGCTGCGCCTCGGGCAGCTCCCCTTCACGGTAGGTCATGCCCTGAGGGCTACCGCTGGTCACACGATACACAGCGGCCGGCACAGAACACCTGCCGGGCTGACCTCAGGCTAACTGAAGTCCATCAGCGTCGACTAGGTCAGGGTCAGCTAAGGACATGCCCGTCCGTGTAGGCCGGCGCCTTAAGTACGCACAAACGCACACACAGACATGTATATATATATATATATATATATATATATATATATATATATATATATATATATATATATACATATATATATATATATATATATATATATATATATATATATATATATATATATATATATATATATATATATATATATATATATATATATATATATATATATATATATATATATATATATATATATATATATATATATATATATATATATATATATATATATATATATGTTATATATATATATATTTATATATATATTATTTATTTTATATATATTATATATATATATATATATATCTATATATGCATATATATATATATATATATATATATATATATATATATATATATATATATATATATATGTACATAAGCGTTAGACAGCATATGCAGCTGATGACAAGTAGGAGCACTGACGCAATGTTAGAGCCACAGCAAAACACATCAAAATAGCCAGGAATATCTGCATGTGTGGAAGAAAACCAGAACAGTTGTTGTTGCCAAAGTTAAGACTGTACTGTCAAGCTAATGCTTATGTTGTCCATTCACCAGATCCAGTCAAATCACCGATCTAGAAGAATTATTTGGAAAAGAAGTGGTTAACCAACTCTCGGGATAAACAATGAAGAAGGAAATATACAAATTCAACCCTGATATGTTTTGGGAGATAATTTTCTGGAAAGGGTAAGCAGAGATCAAAGCCTTCGGAAAGACTAATTATGCGCTTTAGTTTCTCTTTCACCACTTCCTGGCATCACGTTTTCTCCTAAGCACAACATCACCCTTTCCAAATTTACGAACACGAAAAAAAGAAAGTATAGAAACAAGACGTTCTCAGAAGCATAGCCAAGTCAGAAACATAAAAAAAGAAGCGGACTTGCCGGTCCAGGTGCCCAACGGGACCTCCACCGCAACGGCCACTGGCGCACACGTGACTCGCGAGCCTGCACAAGCACGGACCGACAGTGAGGACGGTACCGACACCGACACCACGACGCGCATCCTGTCGCGAAGGTGTGCTCAAATGCCACAGGGCGGCGGCTTCTATCGTCACGAACACCACTTAAAACAATTACACCCGAGCTGTGGCTGTCCGGACGATCACAAAGACGTCGTTCGACGTTGGATGTACGGCTGTCAGTAATTAGCTAAAGAGTGCATGGTGCGTGCCATGTGGCCGAGCCCGACAGCTCACAATTGATAATCACCGAGAGCCTGCAGGTTTATCTCTTCTTGACAGACTACGATAGCTGGCGGAAAATGTAATTGCCGGTTAATGGTGCTGATCAGTTGGCTTAACCTCAAGGTCGGGCCAAAGTCAAATGCGCCCAGGACTAAGTGATTTAATATTGATTGATTGATTGAGTAGCATCGATTGAAGCACATATAATGTGGTGTTAAGGTGTTCTATGTAGAGAGACGAACATGTAGCACAGGCTCACTATGCCATGCCTGCCTCTCAATGCTTACAATCACCACGTGATGAATGTGGGAAACTTTCACGTGCGTTGTAGCTGAGAAGCAAAAGTTCAATTGCTAATGAATACATAATATATGAAGCAGGTAGCATGGGGACTTGTGGTGTTGTTTCATGAAGATCATTGGAAAAACAAGCATTGGATTGAGACAGGGCAAAGTATGGGAGAGGGTGGAGGTATGCTCGTGAGTCCCATTACGATGGCAATTTTAGGGAGCTAGCATTCGTGGGGGGGGCTCGAATAGATGAAATCAACACTGACGTAAGGACTGGGATCGGATAATCAACACTGACGTAAGGACTGGGATCGGATAATCAACACTGACGTAAGGACTGGGATCGGATACCCGTATGGATTTGCACCGATATATAAATTATCACACTTTGGTTAAACACACTTTGGTTAAACACACTTTGGTTAAACACACTTTGGTTAAACACACTTTGGTTAAACACACTTTGGTTAAACACACTTTGGTTAAACACACTTTGGTTAAACACACTTTGGTTAAACACACTTTGGTTACACACACTTTGGTTAAACACACTTTGGTTAAACACACTTTTGTTAAACACACTCGCCAGTTGTCGTCGGTTATTACAGCAAAACAACAACGGATCAGGAATGGCCCAGGGAATCAAGTATGTCCGGGATCGTTCAGGGAATCAGGCAAATTCGCTCGGGGAATCAGGCAGATCAGGGATCGCTCAGGGTATCAGGCAGATCAGGGATCGCTCAGGGAAGCAGGCAGACCAGGGATCGTTCAGGAATCAGGCAGATCAGATATCGCTCAGGAATCAGGCAGATCAGGGATCGCTCAGGGAAATCAGGCAGACCAGGGATCGCTCAGGGATCAGGCAGGTTAGATATCGCTCACGGATGAGGCAGGTCAGGGATCGCTCAGGGAAATCAGGCAGATCAGGGATCAGTTGGCCTTCACCGATCGACCGCGTTCACCAGAACCAAATCGTGCCACGGAGCATAAACTGTGGAAGCAACCTAATCAATATATGGGACGCTGTGCCGAGCAATAGTGTCCGGCGCAATACTGCGCCACTGTGCCATTGGATAGCGATCAAGCGCCGGCGGTTGCCATGGCGACGCTTCTCCTGGCGACGATGTGTGGAGCATGTCAGTGCACTTTGTACCGTCACGGTGGGCGGTACAAAGCATGGGTAAGTCCATCTGTGTATACCTACACAGGTGTTGTTTTGTGAAAACGGTTCGGTGGAGGGGTTGGGGGCGTATCACGCAAATTGACAACTTCGGGCTGAATTATGGTATCAGAAGTTCTCGGCTGGTCGTGGGGATAAAAATGTTTCCTGTGTGGTTGTGGTGGGGGTGAGGGTGGAGAGGGGTGCACTCAGAATTTTGCAACCCAACTTTTGCATGCTCATAATTTAACATTGAGGGACTTCGGCATAGTGAGTTGTCGGCCCCCACAAATGATTATCTTGAGAGGATCTGAAACCCCAAAATGCAAAAGAATGCAAAGGGAATGCACATGTATAGCTGGCGGCATATGCACGGCTCCTTCTCCCATACAGTCACCGTTATTTGCATAATAATATGACTCCTAGTTTTGTTGTACAAAAAATATGCTGATCTCACCTTAGAACAACAATATCGCCTAACCTAAAATTGCTTAGGGTGCACGGCGTGTGTTTCATGCTTTGGTTTGGTCGATTGGAGAGGGGGGCGGGAAGAGCAGGGTATCGTGCTCCCCAAACATGCTCTTGATATTGTACACCTAGAACTGAGTAGGTGAAGGTTGGTACAATACGGGTACCTTAACGTTCTACGGCTTCCGACACAAAAATGTTGGAACGTATTCAAAACGTTTTGCCTTCAAACTGAACTTTGGAACGTATGGTCTCATCGTGCACCATAACAGCGTTTTGCTTAACCTTAGCACTGGTGTAAAGTCGACATTTCCTTTTTCCCACTTCGCCCCATCCACAGGATCAAATGGTTGGGTTGGTTGGTTGGTTATTGGTTTTTACGACACGTCGACCGTTGAGTCATGTAGCGTCGCCAATCTCTCACGCCGATTGGTTCGCGGGCGAAGAGTAGCGACAGGTGAGACTCGAACCCACAATCTTTCGATTGTGAGACGAGCATCTTACCCCTAGACCACTCGTCCCCACAGGATCAAATGGGACAGATGGCGGACCAATAGGGGTAGATACTAGATAGATATGTGCTGTAGCAAACAATACGAGACTGTTCGTTAGTTGGGTACAAACAGTTCATGTAGATCAGTGTCCTGGAAGTCATTTTTTGTTCTCGTAGAGTGTTGGGTACCAGGTGAATACAAAACCCGTGATGACGACAAACAATCTGGCAATATGATATGCACAAATACAAGCAAATGTGCAGGCAGATGATGATTTTGACAAATAAATTTGGCATCCACTATCATGGCATGGTTGCCGGTAAAGGAGTATGGTGAAAAAGTAACAGTTTATACAGCTGTGCGGTGTGAAGTACGGGCAAGTAGGTGGAGGTGGACCCATTATTTCTCCAGAGGGGCCAGGTGGAGCGCGCGGTACCGACGGTGAGCGTTCTCGCATATTGAATCTCGCAGCCATGGAACATTTTCCCACTACGCCTTTCCCACCGATGTTTGGTGCCACACTCGTAGATCGCTCTGCTCGACCTCGCGCGGTCAGGTCGGGAGCTCCACTTCGCACCGGGATTCTCAATGACGGCAATGAGCTGGTCTATCGGAGGGATGACATAGTCGATGGGGGTGGTACCCTAAAGACTTCTGCGGAAGTTGTTTGAGTGGATGCCACCGTCGGTTCTTTCACCTGAGTTGCGGGGGTAGCAGTCTGTCAGGCGACCGTGCGCTGCTCGGGGCGGAGCTGAGTCCGATCAGTGTAAGAAACTCGTGACTGAATAGAAGAAGAACAAGCAGACACGATGCAATCTGCAGCTACTGCGGCCGGGATTTCCTCCCCTGGGTCTACCTGGATGATAGCCAGGCCACACTCCTTCAGCATATCAATCAGATGTCGCGCTGTCATCTTGTCCAGCACATTGCTGCCTGGATGATCACAGTTTCGTGATGTTGGTGCATTGTATACGTCTGCTCCTTCCTGGGATGGTTGAGATGGGAGGGGATGCGCGGAGCTGGTCACCACAGCAGCGTAAGGGCTAGTCGTGACCGCTTTCGCCAGTTCCCGAGCCTCTCGGAATGATATCCCCTTTTCAACCTTCAATTTTATGACGTTCTGCTCCCGTTTAAACACCGGACATCCTCGGTCCCGCGCAGAATGGTCACCCTTGCAATTGAGACAGCACAAGGTTTGAGTTGTGCAAGCATTCTCAGCATGCCCAGTGGACGAACATCGCGGACATTTCGGCTTGGATCTGCAGTGGCGGCTGGTGTGTCCATACCTATGACAGGCGAAACATCTCATCGGGATGGGTCGATAAGCACGCACCCTGACCCAGACATGCCCGATCCTCATATGGGTAGGTTGTGTTTGAGTATTAAAAGTAAGTACGATGTTGTCAGTGTCGTGTAAAACTCCTTCCCTTTTTGTTTTTAATTTTCTGGCCTGCAGGACTCCGAACCATGCCAGACCACGGATAATTTCTTCACATGTCACGCCTTGAAGGTCGTGGCAAGTGATTACACCCTTTGAGCAGTTTTTCATTGCGCGATGAGTCTTTGCGGTCATGGGTACTGTCTTTTGCACGACTTTCCCCTCAATTGTGTACGAAAACGTAAAATGCTTGGCTTTTAGTGTCCTCCTGGCCTCTTCCGGGTCCGAAAACTCCACCTCGATGCCGCCGTCACTTAATCGGTCGCACCGTACCACTGTGTACCACTGTGTACCATTGTACCACTGTGCCAAAACGCTCGATGGCTTCACACCCGAGGTCGGACTGTCTGAAGCTATGGACTCGACAATATTAGGACGGTTGGTTCGACAAACTCGGGATCTACTTCGATGTCTGGTTTCGGATTAATTGTCAGATCGAGTCGCCTCGATGGGACGAGGATCCCTAGCAGAAGGGTTCTAGGAGATTCGCGAATGGGACGGGGAAGACGGGAATGATGAATCGTCCGAGTCAAGACAAGGCCGAGGGTGGGTTTGTGTGTTAGTAGAAGCCATGTAAGTGATTTGTTTCGGCTCTGCGCGACGTTCCACCACACGGGACCCTATAGGGGGGACGCCTGCTGTCGTGACAGCAGGACGCCAAATGTCCACGGAACTATACGGGGCGGGCGGCGCCTTCATACGGTCGGGAGAGAGAGAGACTCACCACCCCGACCGCACTAGCAGCGCCGCCCACCCCTTGACCCCAGCCGGCCGGGCCGGCAGACACTGGGAACAATCCCAGGTCCCCGGCCCGAGGCGACCGGCCACTTGACCCGCATGGGGACCTACGGGCCCGCCCGCCCCTCCGGCATGTCGTGACCAAAGAGGCGTGTTGGTCCCCCGTCACAACTAGCACCGTGCGATGGGGGACCCCAACCTCCAGGACACCGTCAACCCCGGGGGACCGGCCTAGGGGGCGCGGCTACCCCGATAAAACTGAGCGGACGGGTAGACCAGGGGAAACTGGCCTATCTGCTCGTGACAAGGGATGGGTTGGTGCTGCAGGGTTGGATGACAGACATACAAAAGGTCGCTGGCACGGGGTGGACACCGTAATTTGAACAGAGGGATGGACGATGGGGACTACATGAGTCCCCGGAAACGCCTCCGTGTTTCCACACCCCTTATCGGGGCAGCTGTGTTACCCCGATGGAGCGCCAATTCCCTGGCCAGCCGAGTAGCGAGGCTGACCCCAGTGCGGGGGCTGGCGGTGATGGGCCGGATGTGACACGTCACACGAGTCACTGGAGTAGCGAGGCTGACCCCAGTGCGGGGGCTGGCGGTGATGGGCCGGATGTGACACGTCACACGAGTCACTGGATAACACAGTCCTGTAGCGCACCTCATCCAAATGTCGCTGCATGAATCTGCCGTCCAGTAGACGCACAGTCAATTTAACCGCATGCTTATCGATCGCTGTTCCTGGAATCCACCTACACCCGTCCACCCCTGCAAACGATCCACCGCCGACACATACACCGGATCACCCGCACACAGATGCCGCTCCTTGGCTCCCCTATCCCTATGCTCCTTTTGTGCCAGTTGTGATCTACGGACCGCTCCATAATTGCGGGCTTAACGGCATCTAATGATGTCCTGATCAACATGTCCCAAAACAGTTCTGCTGGTGAAACACGTATCGTGATGTGCGGAGTGGCTCGATAGCGAAACAAGAAACTAATAACTGTTGTTTGCACCGTGCCTTCTGTCTGGTTTTTCTGGGCCTTTTTGAATGTCTGAAGACTCCGCTCAACTAAGCCTCTAAGCTTCGGTGACAAGGCAGTGAATGCCAAATGTACCACGCTATTTTTGCGACGGAAAGCCTGAAATGCATCCGACCTGAAATAATGTTAATTATCAGAGGCTATTGTTTTCGGCAGTTCACAGCACGCAACCGAGGTACAGAAATGTTCTATTGTGACCTGTGACGTGTAGGTCCTTGAATGATATATGTCCATCCACTCGGAATAAGCGTCGATGATGAAAAACATTCAGCCGTCCTCAGGGCCCGCATAATCTACATGGACCCGATCGCAACTTTTCGTCACAGCACGCGCGCACAACACGTGGCGCCCGCTGCACCGCCGGCCGCGCCCACACCGCTGCTGCTCCCCTTGCGTGAGCCCGGTCATCATGCCGCATATCGCCGGGCACGGGCGGAGGCAGGCGCGCCACAGCCCCCTTACATATATATATATATATATATATATATATATATATATATATATATATATATATATATATATATATATATAAGACCCAGCACCACTGAAACACAACAATATATATATATATATATATATATATATATATATATATATATATATATATACCTCCGCCCGTGCCCGGAGGCAGGCGTCAACCCCTTACATATATATATATACATAATTTGATTACCTTTCAGCTGTGAACGTTTCGTCTGAAATGATACATTTTCAAGACGAAGTTTACTGGTCAGGTCCTATTATCATTGTAAAAATGAGGATCAAATATCGAGCGTGCTATAAAATGTTTTTCTCTGGGTTTGGACTCTGTAAAGAAAAGCACTGGCAGTGCAACACTTCATGTACAGGTGTGTCATTCGTATATCTAGAGTCTCAACTCACAGTTGTCCCAGTGGTGACCCATCGTAAAGTAGGCGGGTTCCGCGCGCGTTTATCTAACAATTAATGAGTGAGTCGACCTGCTTAATATGTATCGCTTCTAATGCAGTAAGACGCCGCCTATCCTGCACACTTGCTAGTATTGTAGTGTTTTCTACTAATGTTTGTCTTGTGAGTGGTGTGTCGTGGTGCTGCTGGGTAGTGTCAGTGGGCCCCCGCTTTGCAGATGCATTGTGAGACTCCGACTGAGTGTGGTGGATGTGCAGGCGATATATGCACTATTGGGTAGGAGCGCGCTGTCTCCCATTTTGCATTCAGACTGATCCCATGTGACGTTTGTTTGTTTCAGTGGTGCTGGGTCTTGTGTTGTGATGTTTTTCGTGATTCAGGATGAAGTGGTTCGACTCTGATAGTAAATGTTCAATTTGATGCCGTCATGGATCTGTTTGGTTTTGCAATTTTTGTGAACTATGTTTGGGAGAACTCCTTCGCCGTGTCTGTACCCCGGTGACATTGTGTTTTCATAGTACAAGTTATGGATTTTGCCAGCCGGTTCTGGTTGCTTGACTGGATTCCGGTGCTTTTCGAGGGCCTTTTTGATTTGTTTGTCTATGAAAGATACGTGATAGTTGTTGCCTGCCAGTGATTGTTTGATTTTGACCAGCTCGCGATGGATGACGGGCCATGTTGAGCTGTGCTTGAGAGCACGGTGGACGTATGCCCTAATCACGCTGTCCTTACACCGTTCGGGGCACTCGCTGGCTCCGTTTGAGCACTGTCCTTGGTCGGTTGTTTTCTGTTGCACGCTCGTGAAGTAGGTAGTGATTGCTGCATCGATGTTGACGTCCAGGAAGCTGATTTTGTTGTGGATTGATTCTTCGACTGTGAACTGGAGACCTGATGCATATTCGAAGCGGTGTCTTAGACCGTACACTGTCGTTGTGTCATGGGTGTCTGCTATGATGTCATCGATCTACCGGTAGTACATGTGTGGTTAGTCGTTATCGTCGCCCAGCACTTCATTTTCCATGGCGGACATGAAGGCTTCGGCATAGCAATGGGCTCGCCTCTGGGTGTGATCTGTGCTCAGAGTTGGGAACCCGCCCAACCGGCCACGTAGCAGCAGAGTCGGGAACCCCACCCAACAGGCCATGTAGCAGCAGAGTTGGTAACCCCACCCAACAGGCCATGTAGCAGCAGAGTTGGGAGCCACACCCAACGGGCCATGTAGCAGCAGAGTCGGGAACCCCACCCAACAGGCCATGTAGCAGCAGAGTTGGGAACCCCACCCAACAGGCCATGTAGCAGCAGAGTTGGGAACCCCACCCAACAGGCCATGTAGCAGCAGAGTTGGGAACCCCACCCAACAGGCCATGTAGCAGCAGAGTTGGGAACCACACCCAACAGGCCATGTAGCAGCAGAGTTGGAAACCCCACCCAACCAGCCTTGTAGGAGAGTTGGGAACCCCACTCAACAGGCCATGTAACAGCAGAGTTGGGAACCCCGCCCAAACGGCCTTGCAGCAGCAGAGCTAGTGCTAACACACAACATACCATCAACAACCACACCGTAGCTTATCTGGTTTACTAAAAATGCTAGTGCCCATGGTATCGAAATTGGATTACTTGGTGCTTCAATTATGGCTCGCATGGCCCCGTCACCCATACGATCGCCAACTGCGGGGGGACGGGGTACCAATGACCTCCTGCAATGCGAAACATCGGCAACTGAGGGCAATACATGCAGGAGGACGTATCAGTTCGATTTGGTGCATGCAATTACGAGCTGCCTTCATTGGACGAGGACATAGCCGCTTTGGGAAAAGGTTCCTCGGGGCCATCACTTCATCATCCCGTGCAAATAAACGACGCTTGAGATGCGTCATGCGCCAGGGATCTGCATCTCCTTGTTGTGTTCGAGAGAAAACACAAGCACCACACAAAAATCAATTTACACTGCACCAGCATCCAGCAGCAGCTGCACAGCCATCGCTTTCCCGACACAGTGAGAACGCGCTCCGGCGACCGGCTAGCGGCTTTAGCCACGGCTATCGGCGGTGTCGGCGGCCGGTATCACTTATGGGTGGTAGCCTCTCACGGGAGAGCTGTCTACCTCGGCGACCGGGAGTCGCCGGCACCCCGCACCTCATCCGCAGCCGCGTCAGCGTGCTGACCGGGCGGCTCGTGCCGCACGTGCTCCACCCGGGGAGCATTCATAACATCCAGAGTTCATAACGTCCAGAGTTCATAACGTACAAAGCTCAGAACGTCCAAAAATCATAACGTCCAAAATGCGAAATAAAGTCCAAAAAAGTCCAAAATGCTTCGGATAGGGTGCGTTCATAACGTCCAAAGTTCATAACGTCCAAGGATCACAACGTCAAAAACTGGCTTCAGAGGGAGCGTTCATAACGTCCAGGGTTCATAAAGTCCAGAGTTCATAACGTCCAATAACGTCCAAAAATAGTTCCTCAGTTGTCCGCTAGAGGAGCCAGAGAAGCCCTGACGGTGAAATCGTGCAGCTGTGTCTCCGTTTTCTGTCAACAGGTGGCAGTGGCAAACGTGGCGTTCCGTCCACCCCTTCCCCTGCTAAAGCCTGCCTTCTTCATCGCACACCCCGGTGCGTCCGATTTGGCATGTGTGTTATCTATCGCTGATAACCGACACCCCACCAATAAACGCACCGGGGAAGCGTCAGTCGAAGACTGGCTGGCCGCAAAAAGGCCGCGGACTGGCCGACCGGCCGACCGGACGGGTCCATGCAGAGGACCGGCCGCGTGGTCATTGTTACCGGGTTGATATGATGAGCAAATTTGAGCAGCATTTTCCTCAGCCTAACCTCAATATTGTTCACGAAGATTATAAATAGAAGAGTATCTGAAACGGAGTCCTGTGGCACACCAATCATAATTATTCCATTCAGATTCATATCCATTGCATGGATCCTTTTGTTTCCTTCCCCTTAACAATGTAATGTTGCAATCCAGTCAAGAACTTCTCCATATGCCCCGTTCTGCTGATGAATGAAGTAGGAGACTCAGGCAGGTTTGGAAACCTGCATGTATAGTTCTATGGGATTGAAAAGCGATGAAAACCATGATGACAAATATTTTAACCACTAGGAACTGCATAATTATATAAACACGGAGATTTATTAATGGATTTCAGGGACCGATCCGCTAGATGCCGATTGGCTATGTATTTCATGAAGTCATGTCTGCGTTCTGACTGTGACGGCTAGGCATAGCCGGAAATAACGAGTGGTTTAATAGGCACGAAACGCGGATGTGTATGGCATTGCATTGAGAAAGACTGTGAGATGATTGCCTGAGTGGCTATTGGTGAATCCATTGGTGGATATATTGGACTGATAACTATCGTGGATTCCTGACCTCGAACCAACCGCAATGACACACAACTGTAAACCGGAGGCGGATGTCTCGGGATCTGCATGTCAATATCGCTGCCAGAGGAATCGAGGATCGATGGGGAAGGCAGAGGGATCACGACGGAACGTTCTTACCACAACCAACCTGAATTGAAATCACAACTGGAACGAAGAGAGAAATAGTGTTTTGCACCAGTATATCACAATACGTCCATGTGAAATCCAATCTAGCTCTTCTGGAGTGTGCTCTTCAAATCAAACCGAATGAAATTGGCCAAGACCGCCATATGGAATGGGCAATTCCACGACAAATCGACAATTGAAAGGGCCAAAATAACACTCAATATTATATATTTTGATGAAAATATTTGGGTGGGGTTATCTGATGAGCCGAATCCAACCGTGCCATTTTTATAAAGATCAGGTCAACGTTGTTCATTATAGTCCAGTCGAGTGATCAAGTTCACTATATTCCAGTCGAGCGGTCCAGTCCACCATAGTCCAGTCGAGCGGTCCAATCCACTATATTCCAGTCGAGCGGTCCAGTCCACCATGGTCCAGTCGAGCGGTCCAATCCGTTATATCTCAGTCGAGCGGTCCAGTCCGCCATAGTCCAGTCGAGCGGTAGTGCACCAGCCACTTTGCATGGAAATGTTTTTGCTGTGTCGACTTCCCGGTTATCACATGCTACACGCAATACGTGCACCCCAGCGTGCCAGCAACATGTTTCACGCACGCGATTGGTTCGCCGCACGACCCGCGAACCAGTGCCGTTCCGGTGACGTAACACAGTAGGCGAGGGACGGTATGTGATCCACGGCGTCCTCAGAAAGACATCTCTTGAAGGCTCGGGACCTCGGCGACCTAGCATGTGGGCACCCTCAGATCGGGAAAAATTGTGGGAGGCGGACCTTTCATGGGGACGTGTTCGTACTGGGGCACGTCGTACTGGGGCCTCTGGAAAAGTACTAAAGCAAGTGAAAACGCAGCGTTAGAAAACAAGTCCATGCCGATCGACATGAAGGCATGATCCATGACGAAATGAAGATGTGTGACGGGTTATCTTGGGGTCAAGAGGTGCTCGTTTCACTTCCCCTGAGCTATGCCATGTCCCAGGTGTGCTCGGCGCAACACGCCAGCATTGTGCGGTCTGGCTGAATGGACGGACCGTGTCGCCATTTTCCTGCCTTACTGTCTGCATGCGAAGGTCAAACTTCGTCGCCCAGCAGACAACTGCGTGCCACACACGGTGCACACGCTGCAAACGCTACGGCTCAGATTCTATACCCGCCACAATCGCCAGACATATCGTCACAGCGGCGGCCACTCAAATGACCACACAGCGCTGATCGCGGCGCCGCTTCCTGTCGGCAGTGCTCGGCGAGTACAGGCGGGTCTCTGGCCAAGGGGGCGGGCCGGCAGGAGCGGCGACCGCCGGCCGTGCACCACGCCCACACCTGAGCTAGGCCGGTGCGCACCCGTCACACTCGTCCGCTGGCAGTGAGCGACGCTCTACTTCGTTTGGCACGGCGCACCAGTTGACGCCATTACCGACGCATCGGCGCATTTTGCGTCGGCTTCGGTGGACGACCTGCGGCGACGCGGCACCGCCAGCGTCGCAGCGGCCGCCGGAGCCGGCGCGGTGACCAGCACACGCCGGGCTCGTGCCACCAGCGGTTGATGTCGGCGTGGTTGCTGGGCCGCGCGTCGGCCGTGTGCAGCCGCCGACACAGTTCGCACCAGCTGTCGCGGTTCGCGCTGCGCACGCGCCACTCTCGCCGCCAGCGCGTGAAGCGCTCGAACGCCTCGCGGTGCGACATCAGGTACTTGATGTAGGCGGCCAACTCCCGCGGCCCGCTGAAGTCGTCCGAGTGGATGAACGAGTGGGGCGGCGCCACCGCCTCGTAGTCCTGGCGGCGCGTGCCGTACACCACCGGCACCAGGCTACTGTTGAGCGCCAGGAAGAATTTCTCGGTGATGTAGTCGCGACAGCGCGAGTTCTCCATCGACATGTAGAACTGATAGTGCTGCGGCAGGTAGCGGTAGCAGACGCGTGGGTTCGGTTTCACCAGTATGGTGCCCAGCGGCGAGCACTTGAGAAGGCCGCAGCGGCCGAACACGTCCACGGGGATGTACTGGCGCAGCTCCTACCGACCGGGGCGGACGGTCAGCGGTGGCTGAAGGAGGGGCGGGGATGTACTGGCGCAGCTCCTGCCGACCGGGGCGGACGGTCAGCGGTGGCTGAGGGGGGGGCGGGTATGTACTGGCGCAGCTCCTGCCGACCGGGGCGGACGGTTATCAGTAGCTGAGAGAGGGGCGGGGATGTACTGGCGCAGCTCCTGCCGACCGGGGCGGACGGTCAGCGGTAGCTGAGGGAGGGGCGGGGATGTACTGGCGCAGCTCCTGCCGACCGTGGCGGACGGTTATCAGTAGCTGAGAGAGAGGCGGGGATGTACTGGCGCAGCTCCTGCCGACCGTGGCGGACGGTCATCGGCAGCTGAGGGAGGGGCGGGGATGTGCTGGCGCAGCTCCTGCCGACCGGGGCGGACGGTCATCGGCAGCTGAGGGAGGGGCGGGGATGTACTGGCGCAGCTCCTGCCGACCGGGGCGGACGGTCAGCGGCAGCTAGACGTGGTCGCGGCAGATGAGGGACCGAAGAAGCTGAGAAAGGGGCACCTGGTGAGGGCAAGTTGAGGTAGTCAGGACTCTACCAATGGTGCAGTATATACTGCAGCCGAACCTCCGAACCCGGACGGGAAGTGGGGGCAGGTCAGTGAGCCGACAGCGGGGCATCGCACCATGGGAACAGCGCGCACGGAACACTAACACAACGGACATTGCGCAATTTACTTCCGCCACGACTCCCAACTGGCACCAGACGGCGTTTCCTGTTGAAAATACATTTATCAGACAACATTAGAGCAGGGTGGCCGTATCCTCAATAGCTGGTATCTGAGTATTTCGGAATGAATGTTGATGATCTATGAATCAATGATTTAGTGATTTAGTGATACTTAGTGATTTCATGAACTTTGATTTTTACGAGATGTAAACAGTACGAAAGCCCATGGGGATGGCGCTTCAAAATGTTATTCAAAGTATTATTCATCAGAGTCCGATCATAATCACCTGTGCCCATGCATACTGAAAGCATGTACCTGTAAACTGACAACTTAGGCCATATGCATGAACTTGCATATGTCAGGGATAGATCAATCCGATCCTGCACAGGGGCGGATCTAATTGCCGGCTTGGGGCAGAAGTATAAAAGGTTTCGCATGTTTTTTTAACGACTCGTGGGGCTTTGATAGCGAAGGAACTGAGCTTCAGTTCCTAATCCACAGACCATCACATAATGGAAGCATTAATGCACATTGATGTTCATTTTTGACGATATTCTTACGAGTTTCGTGGGGTGGCCTATTCAACGCTTATATTGGGTTGTGAGGTATCGAGGAAATGTTTGTACGAATGTTGCCACATTCGGCAGGTAACCGTCTTGCACATGAATATTTAATGAATATTCAGGTACACTGCACACCAATCATGGCTCGCCGGTATTGGGTCACTTCGTTCGTCACACCAGGGCATGGTTCACCGGTACCTTTGTCACTTCATTCGTCACACCAGGACATGGCCCACCGGTACCTTGGTCACTTCGTACACCATGGTTCACCGGTACCTTTTCACTTCTTCAGGACATGGCCCACCGGTACCTTGGTCACTTCGCTCGTCACACCAGGACATGGCCCACTGGTATTTGGTCACTTAATTCGTCACACCAGGGCGTGGCTCACCGGTACCTTTGTCACTTCATTCGTCACACCAGGACATGGCCCACCGGTACCTTGGTCACTTCGCTCGTCACACCAGGACATGGCCCACCGGTATTTGGTCACTTAATTCGTCACACCAGGGCGTGGCTCACCGGTACCTTTGTCACTTCATTCGTCACACCAGGGCATGGCCCACCGGTACCTTGGTCAATTCGCTCGTCACACCAGGACATGGCCCACCGGTACCTTGGTCACTTCGCTCGTCACACCAGGACATGGCCCACCGGTACCTTGGTCACTTCGCTCGTCACACCAGGACATGGCCCACCGGTACCTTGGTCACTTCGCTCGTCACACCAGGACACGGCTCACCGTCAGTCGGCGGGACTCACCTGCACGTATTCCTCGCGCTTGCCGGGAGTCTTGCAGCCGGACACTACCCACGGCAGCCGCGACTTCGACGGCTTCTGCGTCGCCCAGGAGGGAGCCGGCGAGGTGGTGAAACCCTCCGGCGGCGGCCGCTCGTTCTCGGGCAGCCGCTCCACCACGTAGTACGGCTGACAGATGTCAGAGTCTCGCCTGCTCGCAGTTTTGGTACGGGTGAAGAGGGGCGAACCGCGAGACCATGGGCAGCGATCACGAGACAGGGGTGGGGAACTTGAAGAATGGATCGCCTTCGCTTCTTGTGAGCGTCCTATAATTATTGTTTCATCTTGTTAGTACGTCAGGGGAATGGCAGCATCCCAACAACCGTTTGATTCGGCCTCGAGCACAGTACGAACCTCTAGGACGCTCACCTTCATGGATGGATGTCGCCATCAAGGGCTGAGAACATGGATGGGTGTCGCCATCACGGGCTGAGGACATGGATGAGTGTCACCATCACGGGCTGAGAACATGGATGGATGTCGCCATCACGGGCTGAGGACATGGATGAGTGTCACCATCACGGGCTGAGAACATGGATGGATGTCGCCATCACGGGCTGAGGACATTGATGGGTGTCACCATCACGAACTGCGGACGTATCCCACAAGCTTTGTTCAATTTAACATTACGCTCGTGGTCCTCCGTGAAGAAAACATTGACTAAAATCCTCTTCCCATCCACCATCCCTAGCCATCCAAAATGTTGGTACCTCTTGAACTGTAGTCCCTTATATTGGATTATGGATTGTGTTTTGCTGACCGTGGCGGGGCTGCGCCCCGAGCATGTCTGGGCTGCATTTTTTGGTAGCATCGTATCATGCTCTGGTGTTAGTCTTCATAGCATCTAGACAGTTTGTTCCGAAGGCCCATGCAAGTAAAGAGGACCCGTGAGCCAACGGAGAGGGCTTCTGAATAGTGAAGGTGTTCATATCACTAAAAATGTGCTCAGTTAATCAGGTGCAATTTAAAATGTGTACGCCCCTGACGAAACTGGTAACGATAATTGTGTGCGCATTCCTGGTCCCAGGGACCTTTCGTGTGGGCTCGGGGTCCTATCCGGGCGCTGGGGTCCCCTCCGTCGGTTCAGTAACCCTCTCCGTCGGTTCAGTAACCCTCTCCGTCGGTTCAGTAACCCTCTCCGTCGGCTCAGGAGCCATCTTCATCGGCTCAGGAACCCTTCATGTCGGTTCGGGATCCTCTCCGTCGGTTCAGTGACCCTTTCCATCGGCTCAGAAGCCCTCTTCGCTGACTTATGGGTCCTCACTGGTTGGGCCCTCTCCGTCAGCCCAGGGGCCCTTTCAAGGACCCGGAGCCCCGTACGTCGACCTACGGACCCTTCAAGTTTGGCCGGAACGCGGCCCTCAGCGTTTGCCCGTGGCAACTCTACATTGACTCGGGGGGTCCTCTGCATCGGTCCGGAACCTTCTCCAATGGCCCGAATTCATTTCGGTGGTTCAGGAGCCCTTCAAGTCGGCTCAGAGGTCCCCACTGGTCGCTCAGAGTTCTCCTTGAATGCATTTTTGTGATTCGTCACAGGCTATATTCAAACACAACGTGCTCAACTGCTCCTTTGAACCTTAAAGAGGCCCAAGAGCCCCTGGGTTTGTCCGTTAGCCCAGGGACTCTTCACATCGGTCCAGGGCCTTTTCGGACTGCCCAGGATCCTCTCCGGCAGCAACGTACCCTTTCGTCGAATCAGGGGCCCTCTTTAACACGCGCCCTGGAGGGCCTCTGAGAATTACGCGCACTGGAGGGGGGGGGGCGGATTCCGCCCCCGCTAGGATCTCGGCTCCTAGTAAAGCTGGAGAAACGAAATTCGCAGGGTGGATGGGCACGGTAGTGAACTCTATTGTGTGCAATTTTCGTGACCTTAGGTCAATATCTTCAAGGTCAAATGATGTCAGATTGGCAAAATTTTCCGGTTTTGCGTGGCTTGGCTTGTCATCGTTATGGGGCGCTGTGATTGTGTTTAAATGCTCAAAAATGGGCATCAATGATGTTTTGGACATTACTAATGATGCAATGCAGATGCTAAACACAACATTTGACCTCAGGTCACCTATATAGCACCACTTTATCAGGTCAGTTACCTGTTCCAGTTACCGGAACCGGCCGCCCGCCCGACTGCTCCGTCGGGCAGCTCGGAGCAATCGGCTTTGTGAAGAAGGGAGTGAAGTACATGAATAAAGTATGGAAACGCAATGACAAACAGTACAAATGACAACCAGCAGTGCATTTATGGCAACATTCCAGTTGATCAAGTTTGGTTCCATTAACCTGTCATGAACTTTGTAGGAAAGTCCTTATTGGCACGCGAAAGTCTAGCAACCTCTTGTTCGCGATAACTCCAGTCACGAAAGTACCAGTACCTTTTGCTGCCCTGTATTGCACTGCAGCACTCCACGATCACACGAGAACTACAGACACCGTACAGTACGTTCTCCTTGGAAGGTAAGCCGTGATACTGCCTTTCCTATGAATTTAGAAGTTGAATTTAGTTGGGAATTACGCACGCGGAGTAGCGGTCCGATCGCTCAGAGTATTCAAGCCGGACTGCTGGGGCGGGTGCGGCTGAGCGCCGGCCCGTTTCGTTAGCACCCTGTCCACGGCGGGACGGGGGCTTGCCAGGGGTCGGTATAGGACGGCCAGCCCTCTGCGCGGTTCTCGGGCAACAGCAGTACCCCGTCACGTGTGTCGGGCATTGGCCCGGAAACACCGAATGGTAACGCTGAGTCGAGTGACCGACATCCCGTCCGCGAGCTGCCGACTGGCTGGGACCCATGGGGCGATACGTTTACTGTATGCTGGCTTACGGGATTATTTCAATTACAATTACGGGATAGCCAAAAGTATGATTTTATGTGAACAGTTACATCTAGCATTAACGACGGCGGCGGTACGCGTCGGTCGGATAGAGGAGGTCAAGATACAGCAGTCTGCATCACCCACTGACGATCACATCACCCACTGACGACGGCGGCGCGGCGCGCGCCGGGGAGGGGTTCGAGGTCACCTCTGCAGAGGCGACCGCCAGGCGCGCTGGGATGCTGGAGAGGGGAGGGGAGGTACAATGTCCAATGTACGGCGACCTCGCTGGGACGGTGGCTGCTGACGTAGGCAGGCAGACAGACCGACGCCAGTCTCGGAGCCGGGGACTTGACGCGCCATGAACGAAGTGGGTTGGGGCTGAATTTACGGGATCAAGACGCTCAAAAACTAACTCTCTTACAATTTGACCTGACTTGACCATGGTGACCTAACATGACCTTGAAACTATACAGCATATCAATATGCATCAAATAAGTCGCTAGTATTGCCTAGAACACTTCCCTTTTGTCAGTATACTGGAAGCGCATCAGCGCCGATTTTTGTGGTCTGGCGCTATAACATTTTTTGACTTTAGCGGCCCCTAACTTGAAACATTTTCAGCCGATTTCCATTTGTCTTGCTTTAAACGACGCGCCGTTCATTTCTAAGTAGGTACACCGAAAATCGCGTATATCGACGGGTAAATGTGCAGTTATTTGCGAAAAACCGGAGGGGTGGGCGGATTTCGCTCCCCCCCCCCCTCCAGTGCGCGTGTTAACGGTCCAGGATCTTTTAAGTTCGGACGGAGGCCCCTCCTTCAAAAGTTGGACCCTTCATCAGGTAAGAGGCTTTTTATTTGGTTTGGTCCCCTTTGTAGGCCCAAAGGCCCTTCATATTGGTTCGAGCCCTTTCCAACGGTCCACGTGCCTCCCCGTTGGCTCAAGAGTCCTCTGCGTTAGCTCGGGGCCGTTCCAATGTCCCGGGTCCTTCCTCTCCGTCGGCTTAGAAGCTCTTCGCGTGGGACTCTCAACGTCTGTTTGTTGGCACTCTTCGATGGGCTTTGTGGACTTTGCGTTGTGGGCTTTGTGGACTTTGCTTTGTGGGCTTTGAGGACTTTGCTTTGTGGGATTTTGGTGGGCTTTGTGGGCTTGGCCCCCTTTATAGGCCCAAGGGCCCTTCATATTGGTCCGGACCCTCTCCAACGGTCCACGCCAGCCTTATCAGTCCAGGGGTCCTTCACATCGGTCCAGGGGCCCTTCACATCGGTCCGGGGCCCTCACTGATCGCCCGGAGGTCCCTGGAGCGCCCAATTTGTTGTGCGCTTTGTCACGAACTACGTTGAAGCGCAACGTGCTCAGCGGATCGCTTCGGCACGGGGATGACCTATTGGCTCCCTGGATCCGTCAATGACTGCCAATGTCAATGTTCGATGGTCCGATCGATGCCTCTGCCCAGGGCGAAAAGATACGTGCCGATCGGCTCAATAGCGGCGATTGTTGGCTCGTTGGCTGGGTGTCTGTTCCATTCTGCGGCCATTGTTGGCTCGTTGGCTGGGTGTCTGTTCCACTCAGCGGACGCGCAACATTTCTTCCTTCTATATTCGGTTTGTCCTTCCTCCTCTCCAGTGAAGGATCCATGGACGATCCAAAATTCTGATTTTAGGGGCGGAATAATTGCTTGGAGAGTGGGATGGTAAGGAAAAGTGGCTTGGATATCGGGAAATGATCCGGCTTCGTTATATTAATCCGGTGTGCTCGTCTTAAATGAATGTTTGATGCATCAATCGTGTCTAAATTTCGAGAAAACCGCTGATTATGCTTTTTCACTCGGCATTTTATGCGGGATCACCTTGTTTGCCCGCACTTAGATCCATCAGTGCTCAGATCCAGCAATCTGATTTCGAGGGGACCCGTGGGCGAGGGGTGGTATCTGCATGGTTCAGGATTTGGAGAAAACCAATGCATGTGAACCACTCCATAGCACGAAGGGTGCTGAAGTCTCCGGTGTATATATGACCGCCAAGTAGATGTTGGAAGTCACAATTGTCCTTTCGATCATCCATTTAAGTGCGTTTCTGGGACAAATCACCCAGGCATGTTTACTATACCCCTTCCGAGTTTGACTACAATGGGTTCATGTGGTTATGGATAGCCCACGTAACGATTCTGGGATTTTCAGAGTTATAGGTCTCAATGGTCACGAGGTACAGGTCAATGAACTTTTGAGATCACGTAGAAAATGCATATATATAACTTGTATTATCTTTTTAATGGTTGTAATTAACGTACAAACTTATACAGCATTTGAAAGGCGAAAACCTAACCAATGATATGCAAAGGGGAAAACCTAACCAATGATATGCAAAGGGGAAAACCTAACCAATGATATGCAAAGGGGAAAACCTAACCAATGATATGCAAAGGGGAAAACCTTACCAATGATATGCAAAGGGGAACACCTAACCAATGATATGCACAGAGTTGTGATATGCTCCAGTCGACGTTAAATTATATTAGCTGGTGACCTTTTATTAGCTTCGTAACCTTTGTCCAAAAAAGGACTATTTCGATTTTGTTTCGTTCTTCGCTAAATATTTCCCTATCTAATTGTAGGCGTCAATATTTGTGTGCAAAGCTTACTCCATAATGGATCACTGAGATGAAATGTCAGTGCCTGACCTGACCTCCAGATAGTGTTTTGCGTTATTATAAACGTAGCCGATAGGGGTGTTGTTTCAAAGCTGTTCGCTCGTAAAACACCATGGTGATATTGTCAAGTACATCAGAGTTCAGAGAGCTCACATCTGGGTCGGTGACGGGATCTCGAAATACTGCCGTTCTATGCATTTCAGAATGTGACATGGGCCTCATTTGATATGGGCCTCATTTGAAAGTATTTTTCTCATAGACCAAGATAGTCACAAATGCAAGTGCATCGGAGGACACATGGGTCACACATGGGTCACACATGGGTCACACATGTGTCAGTGACATTACTTCAAAAATAAATGTGGTATGTGCATAACAGAAGGTAGTTGGTATGGGTATCATTGAAAACATTTAGTTCATAGAGCAAGACACTGCAAAAACCGGTGATGTGAGGTCGCAGAGGTCACATAGGCATGCACGTTGACCCAGCCTTCAAATGAAGATTTGAGCCAAACAGGAAACCTGTTCACTTAGTGAGAAACTTTTTAAATTGAATCTTTGCATATCGTAGGGAATTACTTCATATGAAACAACGCACTTCAGTTACAAGCACACTTAGCTAAGAGCGAATCATAGACATACCAAGTGCATGTGTACATCATTTGCATAATCTTCTAAAGTTAAACATATTATTTGAGGCAGGGTCATGCATGTCAGTTACGGATGCGGCGTACACAGTGGTTGCCATCTGTAAATATATAATAATCACAATGGTCGACATCTGTAGATGTATCATTATATCAGTGGTTCGCGTAGATCTATCTGTAGATCAGTGGTTCGCGTAAATCTATCTGTAGATCAGTGGTATCGGTCATTAATCGCGCAATAATGTTAACGTTTCGGCAGCACACTCCTCGTTCCGCACAAACAGCGTTGTGTTTGTGTTTGTGTTTGTGTTTGTGTTATCGCATACTGCGACATTTTAACTTCTACTCCATTCAAGCAGATGCCAGCTCTATCTGCGGACTCATGAAGCATACAAGCGGATGTCTCTGCAGCCAGCACGAACAATAATCCTGAAATAGTAGTAATAGTATTATAATATACTTATTTACCTCCAATATCCAATTATCTATGTAAGATAACAGGCGCCTACTGATGCCAGAAGTGGCCATTGGCCTCAACTGAACTGTGGTCGGCACAAGTAGCCTGTGTTTTGTTATATCCTGTAATTTTGCTGAGTAAATGCGTCTCAATTTCGTTCGCCGAGAACACTTCCTGACATCTGTTAGAGCTTGTATTCTCATAGAAAGCAAGATCCGTAGGGCTTCACGAGGGCAGTGTCTACACCATGGCTGCACAACCATTGTATGTTTAGAACAAACATGTATCCAGCTGAGAAATAAGGAGGTACATCACCTCACAACAATGCCCCGTCAGTAGTGCATCGAAGTACCGTTTGCATATTTGAGGGCATGAAAACGATCCAAAGTTTGTGTTATATGCCCCAAAACAGGTGAACACAATTCTGCAAGTAGCTGCGGTAACAAACCCTGTTTCATATGTGCACCAGTTGTTTCTGTCTCGTGTCTAGCTTGTATTTTTCCACCTATCGTGACACTTTCACGGCACGTCCCTCGTCGTTCGACAATACATGTATCAAAACAGTCGTAACATCAGCAGGCGAGAACTTGTGAAATTTGCGTGTTCCCTTGACGGCGAGAGCATTCGTGAAGCGACCTGCGAGGCTCGCAGTGACCTTCTCCACCTCTTCCTTCGTGACCAAGCAGCTCTGAGACAGGCTTCACACTTTCTCGCAAACATCGCCAGCTCTCGGAACTCCCCAGAGCTCTTAGGTGGCTCTGTTCATCCAAGCCTCCATTGTTCCTCCCAAGCCTCGGAAGCATCACAGTCCGGTCCGCTCTAGCTCTCAGTGGACCTCCCTACTCCTCAGGTTTATCTAGCTGACAATGACATTCTAGCTCTGTAATTGGCTCTCAGTATTCCTCACAACGATCGCTAGCCCTTAGGGACTCTTTAGATCTCAGGGGGCCCTGTTCGGCTCATAGGGACCACTTACAAGCCTCTTGGGCTTCCCAGTCCAGTCCCCGCTAGCGCTCAGTGACTATTTCCGATCGTCAGGGGTCCTCTCCAGCTGTTAGGGCCCTTCCCAGTTTTGACAGTCTTTCTAGCTTCAAGTGCTTTCTAGCTCTGACATTGGCCCTCAGTATTCCGCACAATTATTGACCTAGGGACTCTTCTTAGCTCTCCGGGAACTCTATTCGCCCTCAATGGCATTCTCATGCTGCTAGGGATCCTTCCTAGTTATCGACAGCTCTCGTGGTTTCAAGAGCATTCTTGCTCTGAGACTGGCCCTCGGTATTGCTCATCTCAATTGCCAGCCACCAGGAATTTTTTTACTCTCGGGTAGCCTCGTTCATCCATTAGGGGCCGCTCTCAGTATGAGAAGAATCCCAGTCCAGCCCTCTCTGATTCTCAGGAGATCCTCTGCATCACTCAAGACCCTCTTCTACCTGTAGGGGCCATCACAGTTCCCAACAGTCCTGTCTAGCTCTCATCTCGGGGAATTTCAGATCTGAGATGGCCCTCACTAGTCCTCTTCAGCTCGCATGGGTCCTGTTCATCCCCCAGGTGCCCTTTCAGACCCAAAGGGCATCCCAGCCTTCTCAGATCCTCACGTGCCTGTTTATTCTTCAGCCGTTAGGCGTCAATTCCAGCCCAGACTGCTCTTTCCAGCTGGTAAAGGCACTCCAGCTCTCGGGCGGGTTCTCTCTTGTCTTTACGGCCCTTGCTAGTCCTCAGGGTGGATCTCTTCACGTGGCAAGGGCACTTTCCACACAAGCTATTAGATGTACTTAAACCTTTCTTCGGTTACATTTCTGCCCCTCAGGGTGGTCGCATGGAGGGCTCCTTTGGACTGGATAGGGAGCGGGTACCCCTTCACCCCTTGGAAACGCCACTACTGCGTAGCAGCCCGGGCCCCTCCGTGGGCTTAGGAGCCATTTACGTAGCACCGGGATCCCTCCACTTCGGCCCGGATTGTCTCCAAAGCTCGGGGTCTCTTTATCGGCCTGAGACCCGCTGTCAGCTCTGAGACCCTCTCCATTAGCGTGAGCCAAAGCCTACCCAGTGGTTCTGCACGTCCGGCCCAGGGACCCATACGTCGGCTCAGAGACCCTCTTTCACGACTCAGCACGCTCTCCGTCCTGTCGGAATCTCTTCTTCAAAAGCTTGGGCCTCCTCTATTATGCAAGGGCCCCTGTGCGGTTCCGGTACTCATCGGCCCAAAGGCCCTTCATGCCGGCTCTGGACTCTCCCCGACGGCCCGGGTCCTCCAACGGCTAGTGGTCCTCTTCGTCGGCGCAGGGGACCTCCTTAGCGACCCAGGGCCTCCCCTGTCGGGCTGCATGCCCTCTTTCAACAGCTTGGGCCACTTGCGTCGGCCCAAGGGCCCTTTCCGACGGCCCGAGATCCCCTGGGGAAACTAGGGCCTCTCAGTCATTTCAGGAGCCATCTTTGACAACCCAGGGCCTTTTCCGGCAAGCCGGAGGACCCTTTTCAAACGCTTCGAATCTGTACATCAAGTCAGGGGTCAATTCTTTGCTTTGGCTCTGCTGACAGCCCGGCCTGACCGAGTTAGACGTTCAATCCTCGATTTGACCATCGATCCTTCAATCCTCGATGTTCACACATATCCTTCACATATGATAAAGTTCGCGCTCTCCAAACGAACATTTGTAGCGAACACGCTATTATTTGTATTTGTTATATGTCAAGCAAAAGTATGGTCCGTCCATCGTGTCAATTATAAAAAGTAAATTTGCATGGGCATCGAGGTCACCGGAGGTCACGTGACCTGGAATTATAGGGTAACTTTTTCAATAATTTATAACAGATATAAATATTACCGGAATTGGATTCCTTGAAACTTTGCGAGTTCAAAAATGTATAATTATCACAGTGGTCGACATCTGCAGATGTATAATTATCACAGTGGGCGACATCTACAGATGTATCATTATTCCAGTGGCCGACATCGGTATATGCATCATCATCTCAGTGGTCAACATCTGCAGATGTACTATTTTCTCTGCTGTCATGCACAATGGCGTCGCCACCTTCAGTTTCCAGGTCGAGTCCAACCTTAGGGGCGCAGGAACGATTTTCAACCAGAAGGGTAAGACTCGAGACTGTTGACTCGATCTGACTGACTGACTCGAAACTGCTACACTATCATTTGACAGTGACTATCTTCTGCCCTCTTCCCCGTACCCCCCCCCCCACACACACACCGAACGCAAAAAAATCGCAAGTTGGCAAGTTTGTGTGAGCAACCTAGCATCGTTCCGCCTTTATTCTCACGGTCCAAATTTTCAGTTCAGCTGTTAAAACTTTAGCCTTTGCTCTTCCCATGTTCTTATGCTCTTGTCTAACCCGAGCTCCAGCAGCTGACAGCCACATCCCTCACCTCGCCGTCGTTGAGACAAAACAACGCCAATACGCAGTCATAGAAAGGGTAGGTTACGCGTGTAACTACGCGTAGCCTTGCTATACGCGTAGCCTTATCACGCGCAGGTGCTATTACGCAAATCCTATACTTTCAGCCTTATTCAGCATCTCGCAACCTAAGCCGCAATAAAGATGGTCGTTCTAGTACTAACATCGAGGAAGGGAAAATTGATGTTTGCTATTTTATAAAACACAATGCTATACAGTAGCTGTATAGCATTGCGATAGAAGATAGCAAAGATAACAGATCTTTTTTAAGGAGAGGTCAGACAGGCAGGTGAGCCCGCTCGTTGGACCCGTCGTGAGTCATTGTGGCATTGAACTCAACCGAAACCCGACTGGCGGACCCGTGACGGCACTGTCGGTATAATTTGTTATCATACAATCATTTCAATCAGTCAATCATATTACATACATTAGTATTGAATGTTTTAGGTGGTCTGGCAGGTGCGGAACGCCCAAAATGCTCTCCGCCGGGACTGACACATGTGTAACTCGAAAAGCCGTCGTCCGATAAAAAAGTAGGAGGGCATATTCGTGTTCAGCGTGTCATTCTACGTTTATGAGCATCAACAGAAAACAATTTGGAAAAAGTACTGAACATTTTTGAAAACTTTTCTTTTTTCGAATTTCCAGTTTTCAAAATTTGCCTTCACACAACTTATTCCCCAATGAATTCTGAACAAAGTGGCATACATCATGTTTTGCTAGTTTTCTTAGTTGTCACGCAAATATTTATCAAAGAAAACCTGTTTCACACATGCTAAGAACAGGAAAATGAATTATTTTGCTGTTTCAACGCGAATAACTCCCCCAGTATGTGGGCGATGGGGTAGATGAAGTGTGTACTGAGATGTCGAGGATGTGCGCAATATTGCTTTTAAAAATCACATTTGTTTGAAATATTTTCGCAAACATTTTTGTTCACCCCGCCCCCGCCCCCAATATAAAAACATATTAGGTGCACCGTGCACTTGTTGGTTTAAAGCGTAAGTTTTGTCCAATTCGGACGGTAACTTAACGCGTAATTCTTAATAAACATCAGGAAACTTGGGTTATGGAAGTATCACCTACATTTAAAAATCCTAGTGGGAAAACTTCAGTATTTTTTTCCGATTTTTAGTATGTTTCTGATTGGAAGTTAAAGAAAACAGGTTCTGTCGGAAGAAAGTTCATCCATCAAACATTCAACCCTTAATGGATTTTAAACCAAGAACTACGGCGGGAATATATAATTATGGGCAATAACACCCGGCGGAAAGGTTTGAACTCGAAATGGAATTTCGATTGAAATGGATTTTCTATTCAAATAAACATGTTGCCACAGGTGTTGTGCATCTGGACATTCTCAAAAGTTAACATAAGCTGTCATATTGAATGCTCTACACCCTTCGAAACTCACCTGCATGTTAAAAGCCAAGTCGTTAATTTAAGAACAAAAATATAAAAAATAATAACAAAATGTAGGTAAAAGATGACTATGATGAGCTCTTTCACTCAGTTTTTTTAAAGAATTTTTAGCGCAAATGCGCTTTTTGATTTTTTTAAAAGCGCAAATGACCTCTCCTCCGGCACGCCTCTAAAAATCACTCCCCCTCAGCGTAAGGGTAGATCGTTGGTTAAGCTGTGACTGCCGTGGTCTTGGATGCAATTAAGCATGGTATAATCGTGATCTATTAACAAAGTGATTTAAAATAAGACCCATATCGACCACATCTACAATGCACACCAGTCCAGTATATCGAAGTCAAGCCACTGACCTAAATGTGACCTTCTTGACCCATGGCGTACTTAACAATATCATCATTGCCATTTATGGGCGAGTAGATATGGGTAAGTTGAGCCAATTTTTACTTCAGAGGGCCCTGAGCGCATGTGGTGAGACAGATTGATTATTTGTGCACATAGTCTGAAAGAGTGGTCGTTTGGGTGCAGCTGAGTCACACAAATATTTTTATCAAACAATTATAAATGAGTGAGATTTTGAGGTGTTCTGACGTATCGCCCTTGTCTCAACTTACTCCGGCCTTGGGGAAAGTTGATCCTAGTGGTGGGGTAAGTTCATCAGAAACCTTATTTACGTAAATAAATGCTGTGACGACTACTGGAGACCGCTACGTTTAGTATTGTAGGCTTTTTACTGTCACTTTTTGTCATCCCACATGTTTTGGCGGGAAAACGTGAAAGCTATCAGAAAATTTGACGTGATACACTTCGACCTAGATTTTCACCGCCTTTTTCTCTGGTATTGTCACACCATAGCTCATCAGAACAATCTGCTCAACGGGAATAGTCTAAAAAATACTTGTATGCCAATTTATGTCATGTTCCATGAGAAAAACATCAGCAGCGAGCAACACATTAATAGGCCACTGCTCATCCACAGCTCAGCTTTCCCCAGATGCGATTGCTCAACTAGCCTCATACCCATCTCACTTCAGATAAAATATGGCTGCCCATCTGCTGACCATATCACCCCAAAGCGGCTTTGGTGGATATCAAGAGAAAACACGTGCCTATAATTGTGTGCTATGATCCGAAGCCTACCTGTCACCAATTGAGGAACATACAAACATTTCCAAGTCAAGGAAAAATTACATCGGACCCTAAAAAAACACATTTTTGTTCAAGGTTCACTAGATGTCTACCGCTCCCGGCCCGTCGTCCTACAAAAAATTAAAACTTTCTTCGAAGTGTCGGCAGCTGGCTTATAAGCTCTCATGACACCATTGTAGGTGAGATAATTTGGGTGGCTCAACTTACCTGTATGCTCAACTAACCTCATTTTCCCATTCATCCAAATCGGCTATGTTATAGTCTTATAAAATACCATTATCTGGAGGACATGTCCGGCCTTGCCATTTGACCTCGGTTACATTTGACCCATTATGGATTCGTCCTTATCAACAAAAAAGCATTACGTCATCAGCTAGACAACTCATTGGGCACCCATCGGGCAAAATAAAAATGACAAAATAACACTGTTTTCAGTTTCACGAGGTCAATGGAACACCATGAGGCCACGACGGTCGAATGTTGACTTCAGAAGACCACATCTATTTTATTGCAATGGGCATATCGTCCGCTTATAGGGTTAGTTAATTGCTAGCATTTTTTCTTTAATCTGATGGACATTTTCTTCACATCAAAACTTACCAAACCTGTACCTCGCCACCACTTGGAACTAGACAGCTAAAAAAGACATAATCCTAATCTGGGCCGCAGAAAAACACGTGCACCAGTTTTAATCAAAATCGGAGGGGTGTGGTGAACAATTTGGGGTCTTCCTATCCTCGAATCGCCCTTAACGAACTGCTGCGCCTGTATGAAATGCAAAAAATGTTCCAGAAGCGAATAAAACAGAAGGAAGCATCCAAGTCAACAGTCGTTAATAGATTCACAAGGAGGCAAAAAAATAGCTTGAGTAGAGAATTGTTCAGTTCCATATGGGAAAATTTGCAGAATCCTATCATTCTTACACAAGTCCTCGGTTTTCCACGCACTAAGCCTCCAGAAGAATTTATTATAATTACACAATTTCTGTCAGATCGAGCGTGACTGAGAACATTGCCGTCACACCTGTGTCCAGACATAAACACTGAGGGGGATGCCTGTTTGCTGCCACTGGAGCTGCGCACGCCGGCAGTGCCCACCTGTAGGTGACGGTGAGGTTAAACAGGCCGCGCGTGGCCTCGGTGAACTTGGCGCCCGTGTTCGGCGGGCTCTCCAGCATGAAGAACACCCACAGCTGCTGCGGACTGCGCCACGGCGGCAGGTCCAGGTCGCTGAACTCCAACGGGTGGAAGACCACAGCCGCGGCCCGCTTCAGGTACGAGCGCCGGTTGGTCGTCACGCAGTTGGAGACCTGCGGACCGCATCACACTGTCACACCACGTCACACTGTCACACCACGTCACACTGTCACACCACGTCACACTGTCACACCACGTCACACTGTCACACCACGGCACACTGTCACACTGTCACACCACGTCACACTGTCACACCGCATCACACTGTCATACCACGTCACACCATCACACTGCCACACCATCACACTGACACACCACGTCACACTGTCACACCACGTCACACTGTCACACCGCATCACACTGTCACACCACGTCACACTGTCACACTGTCACACCACGTCACACTGTCACACCGCATCACACTGTCATACCACGTCACACCATCACACTGCCACACCATCACACTGACACACCACGTCACACTGTCACACCACGTCACACTGCCACACCACGTCACACCATCACACTGTCACACCAGTCACACTGTCACACCATCACACTGTCACACCAGTCACACTGTCACACCATCACACTGTCACACCATCACAATGTCACACCATCACACTGTCACACCACGTCACACTGTCACACCACGTCACACTGTCACACCGCATCACGCTGCCATACCACGTCACACCATCACACTGCCACACCACGTCACACTGTCACACCACGTCACACTGTCACACCACGTCACACTGTCACACCACGTCACACCATCACACTGTCACACCATCACACTGTCACACCATCACACTGTCACACCATCACAATGTCACACCATCACACTGTCACACCACGTCACACTGTCACACCACGTCACACTGTCACACCACGTCACACTGTCACACCGCATCACACTGCCATACCACGTCACACCATCACACTGCCACACCACCACACTGACACACCACGTCACACTGTCACACCACGTCACACTGTCACACCACGTCACACTGTCACACCGCATCACACTGCCATCACCACGTCACACCATCACACTGCCACACCACGTCACACTGACACACCACGTCACACTGTCACACCACGTCACACTGTCCACCACCACGTCACACCACGTCACACTGTCACACCACGTCACACTGCCACCCACCATCACACCACGTCACACTGTCACACCATCACAATGTCACACCATCACACTGTCACACCACGTCACACTATCACACCACGTCACACTGTCACACCACGTCACACTGTCACACCGCATCACACTGCCATACCACGTCACACCATCACACTGCCACACCACGTCACAATGACACACCACGTCACACTGTCACACCACGTCACACTGTCACACCACGTCACACTGTCACGCCACGGCACGTCACGCTGTCACACCATCACACTGTCACACCATCACAATGTCACAACATCACACTGTCACACCACGTCACACTGTCACACCACGTCACACTACGTCACGTCACACTGTCACACCACGTCACAGTGTCACACCACATCACACTGTCACACCACGTCACACTGTCACACCACGTCACACTGTCACACCATCACACTGTCACACCACGTCACACTGTCACACCACGTCACACTATCACACTGTCACACCTCGTCAAACTGTCACACCACGTCACATCACGTCACACTGTCACACCACGTCACACTGCCACACCACGTCACACTGTCACACCACGTCACACTGTCACACCACGTCACATCACGTCACACTGTCACACCACGTCACACTGTCACACCATGTCACACTGCCACACCACGTCACATCACGTCACACTGTCACACCATCACACTGTCACACCAAGTCACACGTCACACTGTCACGCCACGTCACACTGTCACACCACCACACTGCCACACCACGTCACACTGTCACACCACGTCACACTATCACACTGTCACACCTCGTCACACTGTCACACCATGTCACACTGTCACACCATCACACTGTCACACCATCACACTGTCACACCATTACACTGTCACACCACGTCACACTGTCACACCACATCACACTGCTGCACCATCATACTGTCACACCACGTCACACTATCATACCACGTCATACTGTCACACCACATCACACTGTCACACCACGTCACACTCACACCACGTCACATTGCTGTTGCCGAAACGTCGGACATTGCAATCATGTGGGGGATGCATTCGGGCATTCCCGAATCCAGGGTGCGGCTCTGTCCGAAAAAAATTGTGGGGTTCACTCAAACACACTGAAGCTTTTTCCTTCCAAGGAACGTTTATGGCTGAATAATCCGAGGGGATGCACTCGAACACACTGAAAGGGCGCCTTTTCCTCTCAGAGGGGCGCCTCTGACTGGATAATTCGATGAGGATGCACTCGAGCCTGTAGGGAATCGAGTCTTTCCACGGCCAAACGGCGCCAATTTCCATGGGGGCAAATGCCCTCAGTGCCACCAACGTATCCACCCATGCCTCCAAGTACTTTCGCAGTGGAGCCCCTTCGAAGAAATGGTGCCCCTTCAGACAAATGCCCACATGACAATTCCTGAGTCCGCCCCTGGCTGGAAAGGGATCTTGAAAGAACACGAAGGAGAACAATCGCTTCTAGATATATGGTCAGCTTTAACGAAACACACTACATACATACATACATACATACATACATACATACATACATACATACATGCATACACACATACATACACACACACACACACCCACCCACACACACACACACACACACATATATATATATATATATATATATATATATATATATATATATATATGTATATATATATATATATACATATGTATACTATATATATATATATATATATATATATATATATATATATATATATATAAATATATATATATATATATGTAATGCAATTGGCGCAGCTATGTTACGTCAGTCCGCTAGCGAGTAGTTGCGAGAAGTTTCGCTACCGTAGCTGATCGTTAATGTATTCGTGACACACTAAGTGGCAAGAGCTCTCTAAATGGCAGTACTCCGGGATAGTGCTCACTGCAATACGAATACCGCAGTGAACTCCTACCGGGTAGTTGTGGAAGGGCATGACCATGACTGGTGAATAGTGTGGCCATAAAGCAGTGAGCTCTTTCCATGTCATAGTGCAACGGGCTCTTCGTAGTTGCGGAAGGGCTTGACAATGCCTGATGCCTAGTGTGGTCATAAAGTAGTGAGCTTTTACCATGTCATAGTGCAACGGAATCTTACCGGGCAGTTGCGGAAAGGCTTGCGGCCATAACCGACGGTAAACTCGAGGGTTCCGAAAAATGGCGTCCAGTATAGAATAACTTTCTCGTTGTCACCAATTTCACCCAGCTCTGGAGCAGACTTAAACTGCAAACGCAAACAGGTTGGCGGCTAAAAGCAGCTGGTGTGGTGACAGGGAACAAGATGGTCAGTAGGAAAGTGCATTTCCGAGTGTGCCGAAGTGCCCTCGGGGCGCTTCTGGGGTGTGCAGTGTTTCTTGTTCAAACCCTGTAATGAAGACTGCGCGCTGAAAATGCAGTATGCTATCGGACCTTTTCGATACCTTTTCCCTTCTGACACAAACGATTATGTTCAAAAGCCATGAGTGTTACCATGAGTTTCACGTCAACACTTGCGTTCATCGCGACAAAAGATCGATATGCACCGTATTAATATGCAGCTAACATGAAACTGAGCATGGATTATATGCTCAAGTAATTCTTCGTATGAAGCTTGCTCCGACAACTAGGCAATGTCGACGCATATAAAATAGCTCAGTAGGAGGTAGTTTGCCTTTTCCTCGGCAGGTTTCATACATAAAGCATGACGCCGAAGCGTTTTCTAGTTGGGACGAACGAACTTACAGAAACACGTCGTTACAAAATATTCAATTTTCAGAATTGACAAGGAAGCTGAAAGCTGTACGTCCTCGTCTTCACCACGCGCGGCAATGGCAATGCTCAGGTATCATTAATTAATTATTTGGGCTTAAGGGCGCGCCGACTACGAGGTCATTTAGCGCCCAGTGCTCGGTATCAATCACATCAATCCAATACATGCGTTGGCCCATTGCTTAGACGACACACCTGCCCAATGCAACGCAATACCATCTACAACAGAACACGACGCAACACTGGAGCGCACCTTTTCGTGGTAGCGGGCCCAGATGCCGACTGAGACGGAGCGAATCTGCCACTTCACGTCGTCGAAGACGAAGATGGCGGTGACCAGGCAGCAGACGACCAGCAGCAGGGTCGGCCGCTTCCGCCTCTGAAGCTGCACCCAGCTGCTCCAGCTGGCCGCTCTCATCCTGTCCGAAGTAGGTCAGGTCAAGCCAGGCACTCACCGTCGCCAATCTGAGAGGGCAAACGGAGCCACCGGTAGAGACGTTCCAGATGCGCCACCGGCCACCGTCGCACCGGCAGCGTGGTAAGCGACAAGAAAGATATCGATTGCCCCTGCCGTGCACATAGATATGTATCAGGCGCCATGCATAAAATCGATAAAAACGTCATGCTTGAATGTCGCGCGAGAGTGTAGCTTCCCCGAGCAGGTCGCACCGCTCCAAGCTCGCATCATGCTTCCTCAGTGAATATGCATGGATACATGGTGGGGCACCGCCTTCGGCACTGGCACCAAGGAGTACCTTTGTATCGGCTCACACCACTGCCACCGAAGAGTACTTTGGTGTCGGCGCACACCACTGCCACCGAGGAGTACTTTGGTGTCGGCGCACTCCAATGCCACCGAGGAATACTTTGGTGTTTGCGCACTGCAATGCCACGGAGGAGTATTTTGGTGTCGGCGCACTCCAATGCTACCGAGGAGTTCTTTGGTGTCTGCGCACTCCAATCCCACCGAGGAGTACTTTTGTGTCGGCACACTCCAATGCCACCGAGGAGTACTTTGGTGTTGGCGCACACCACTGCCACCGAGGAATACTTTGGTGTCGGCGCACTCCAATGCCACCGAGGAGTACTTTGGTGTCGGCGTACTCCAATGTCACCGAGGAGTACTTTGGTGTCGGCGCACACCAATGCCACCGAGGAGTACTTTGGTGCCGACGCACACCAACACCACCACCGCCACCACCATAGCCCTACCCCCTTCAGGATGCTTCAGGGATATGGCCTCCGTAGCCCTCTAGATTCGCTAGTGGGATGATAGTTTCGTTCGAATTCAGGCTATGACACTGATTAACGTACTTCGGTCTATTTTATTTTGATACAATCTCAATTCTCCCTTTATGGGCTTAGTCCAGATGGAACCGTCTGACTCTTATTCAATTTTAAGACTTGATGACTTTATAACTTTGACTCCATTGACATTTTGACTCCGAATCTATTTTAACTTCCTTACTTCAGGCTCCCACCACACGCAGTGTTTTGCCCTGGCAATCATGAATTGAAATCATCCAACTATCACCGCAGATGTACTAAGGATGCGTTGGCGGCTCTAAAAGCATGCACCTGTTTGTTAGCATATTCATGGTCTCTCGCACACAGTGGCGCACATAGGGGGATAGAGGGAAATGCCCCCCCCCCCCCTCCCCCTGAGAGGTGGTGGGCCCCCAGGAATCGCACCGAAGTTCGCAAACGTTGCGGAGGGATCGTGGAACATCACGCTGTGTCTCCAAAAAATAGCGTCTGGGTCTGAACTATCTTGCCGGTGCCTCCAAAAACATCTTCGTGGCCACCCAAACTCGCACTGGGGCCACAGCGATCCGTCGGTCCCAAAAATTAGCGTCCGAGCCAAAACTAAGCACAGCGGTGCCACGAAAAGCGCCAGGGTCGGAAATAGTGCACCAGGTTCCGAAAAATATCCGTCAGTGCCTCGAAATAAATACAGCTGGGCCCGAAAATTTACACAGGGGCCCGAAAAATCGCGCCGGAGCCTCCCAAATTCAATTGGGGCCAAACTTAGTACAGTGGGGCTCCAAAACTCGCGCTGGGACCGAAAAAGATCGTACCTGGACACCCAAATGTGCGTCTCGACCTCAATTCAATACAGCGATGCCTCGAAAACTCGCCAAGTCCCCCAAAATCGCGCCGCCAACATACCGAGGGACCCCAAAACGTAAACACAGGCTGAAAGAACAGTATGATGGCCTCACAAACGAGCGAGCCACGTATGATGGCCTCACAAACCAGAGCTAGCGACATTGCCCCCCCCCACCCCAAACAACCAAAAAACACACCGGACACAAAGTGAACACATCGTAGCCATCGAAAGCCCGCCAGTTCCTCAAAAACAACTTGGGTTCATCAAAAAGCAGCAAAGCCTTAAATGCGCAGGGGTATTAAAAAAAACGTGCCGGGGTCCTAACAAAATACAATGAGGCCCAACAACACATCAATAGGTGGGAAAAGGTAACGGGTCAGAAAAAGCACCGAACCAGCGCCTCGGTTTGGCAATCATTATGGAAGCATTTATATAAAAACAGTATGTTTTCTTAATTTAGTGCAAATTCTTGCTGGGATGGCTTTGTGATGATGTGTGTTGACCCACATTCGATGTGACACCACTCAGTACCTGGCGCCGCCTCTGCGCGCGGTCCGCCGCCGCGGGGCATGCTGACCGATTCGTTGTCCCGTGACCCGAGTGCTCAATAAACCAGTTGGTACCGGACCGCCGCCGAGTTTACTACATGGCGACCAGTGAGTGAACTGACCGGGTCTCTGAGGTTTGGTGTGTCAGTTTCGGTTTTCTTTGTGTACGGTGAAGACGAGTGATGGCGTTTATTGGCAAAGCGCCGGAGTTTGATGTGTCAGTGGAGATATTTGGTATATATAGCCGACGCATCGAACAGTTTTTCGTCGCGAATGATATCAATGATGATCAAGTGGAGAAACGTCGCGCTATCTTTTTGAGCGTTGTGGGTGCGAGCACGTTTAGCCTGGTCGAAGATTTGATTGCCCCGAAGTCAGTACACGAAGTGTCGTACAAGGATTTGATTAAGCTGCTCTGCGACCATTTCGAGCCGGAGGATTCATCGATAGTTGCCCGCTTCCGTTTCAACTCGTGCATCCGTGAACGTGGCGAGTCCGTGCCAGTATACGTGGCTCGGTTGCGGAAGTTGGCGACGTCTTGCAACTACGAGCCGTCTATTCTGGAAGAGATGCTTCGTGACCGCCTCGTCTGCGGTATTCAGAACCAGCCTCTGCAAACCAGATTGCTCAGCGAGCCTGGCTTGACTCTCAAGTCAGCGAACACCATCGCCCAAGCCCACGAATCTGCCGCTGCCAACGCTGCGGAGCTTTGCGGGACGTCTGCCGTGTGTGACGTCATCGGCCGGCTCAGTGGTCGTGAACCAATCGCCGTGCCGACTGGTGGTGACGTCATTCAGCGCGTGGATTCAGGTTCCCGGCCCTTTCAGCCGCGACCTGGGGTCGGCAGAGTGGGGGAGCAGCGGGCGCCGTGGCAGAGCAGGGGAGACGTAATAGACAGGGCTCCGCGACACAGCGATGGTCCGAGACACAGCGAGCCGGCGTTTCTGGATCGGTGCGCACGGTATCACAGCCGCCGACACTCACCTTCTGCGTGCCCCTTTAAAGCGTGCCACTGTTTCCGATGCGGTGGAGAGGGGCACATCAGGAGAGCTTGTCGCGCAGCGGTACAGGCGCAGGAAATCTGTCACGTTTCAGAGGAGACGGTGGACAACAGTGCAATGGTGCTGTCTTCAAGTGTGAATCGCCATTGTGACGGTGAGCGACAATCATACGATTTGTTTCGATCGCATTCGCAGTTCTCTGGGGGTGGACGTAAACCCCCGCTTATGGTGGAAGTGTCACTGGATGGTAGGGATGCCTGTATGGAGGTGGATACTGGGGCTGCGGTCAGTGTGTGTTCTGAGCAGGAGCTGTTGCGTCTGTGGGCTCCTGATACACCTGAACTAATACCCTGTGACTCCACGCTTAGAACGTATAGTGGGGAGGTTCTGCCAGTGTGTGGCCAGATTGAAGTGACAGTGAAATACGGGGATCAGTGTGGTCAGTTACCGTTGATTGTTGTTAAAGGGGAGGGGCCGATGCTGTTTGGTCGCAACTGGCTGTCTCACCTCAGATTCGATTGGCCTTCGATCTGCCATTTGTCGGGGAAGGGGGGCCTGAGGGAAACTCTAAGGGAGTTTGCTGAAATGTTTGAGGATGGCCTGGGCCGTTACAATGGAGAACAGGTCAGGATTTCAGTGGATCCAGATGTTCAGACGAGATTCTTTAAGGCTCGGCAAGTTCCCCTGGCTTATAGAGAACAAGTCGACGGGCAGAGGGTCTTTGGGAGCCTGTCACACACTCCAGGTGGGCAGCGCCGTTGGTCGTGGTCCCCCGGGCAGACAACTGTACGGATCTGTGGCGACTATCGCCTCACAGTAAACAAGGCTGCACCTGTTGAGCAGTATCCCCTCCCCCGTGTCGAGGAATTGACATCGAAGTTGGTGTGCAGTAAGGTTTTCTCAAAGATAGACCTGAAGTCTGCGTACAATCAACTCGTGGTAGAGGTTGGGTCCCGAGAGTACTTGACTGTAAATACACATAGGGGCCTTCTTCGCCCCACCCGGCTCAGTTTCGGATATTCCTCTGCCCCGAGTCTCTTCCAGCGTACAATGGATACCCTCCTGGCCGGTATTCCGGGTGTGTGTGTGTTTCAAGATGACATCGTTGTTGCGGGTGACTCAGCAGAGTCTCATCTGCAAGCTCTGCGTGAAGTGTTGCGCAGGCTGAAGGGGGCGGGCTTACGCGTCAACAAACAGAAGTGCAAATTTGCTGTTGAGAGTGTGACCTATTTGGGTCATAAAGTCGGCGGCAGTGGGATAGAGACGACTGTTGAGAAGGTAGGGGCCATTGTGGGCGCGCCCACTCCCTCCAACGTGGCAGAGCTGAGGAGTTGGTTAGGCTTGATCAACTTCTACTCCAAGTTTCTGTCAGGGCTGTCTACAACATTGGCACCTCTGTATACCTTGTTGAAACGGGGACAAGCCTGGAAATGGACTCAGGCTGAGCATCAGACTTTCTGCGAAGCGAAGCACCTGCTGAAAAGCCCACCTGTCCTGGCGCATTTTGATCCGAATCGACCTGTAGTCTTGGCATGTGATGCGAGTCCTGTCGGAATAGGTTGTGTCTTAAGCCAGCGATTCCAGCATGGGGAGCAGCCTGTGGCTTATTACTCTCGGTCTCTGAATGAGACGGAGCGTCGATACTCCCAGACTGACAGAGAGGGTCTCGCAGTCCTGACTGGAGTGAAACACTTCCATTATTATTTGGCTGGCCGAACTTTCACTATCCGTACTGATCATAAGCCGCTTTTGGGCCTCATTGGTGAGAATAAGCCTCTACCTCTGATGGCATCGCCGCGGGTGGTCCGTTGGGCGCTCATGCTGAGCGCATATGATTACAGGCTCGAGTATGCGCCGGCTGCAAAGCAGGCACATTGCGATGCTCTGAGCCGGCTTCCGCTGCGGCACACTGTTGACTGTGCCATCTCCCCTCCGCCTGCTGAGACAATCCACTTGATGGAGTTCTTGGATTCAACTCCTGTAACGGCTGATCAGATTAGCCTGTGGACTGCGAGAGACCAGGTGTTGTCGCAAGTGACTAAGTATGTCCGGGAGGGTTGGCCGACATCGGTTTTGTTGAGACCCGAGTTCGCTCCATACAAAACTCGGATATCTGAACTGAGTGTACAGGATGGCTGTCTGCTTTGGGGCTCCCGTGTTGTAATTCCGCCCCAGTGCCGTCCGCAAATTCTCAGGCTACTACATGATGGCCACTGTGGGGAGTCACGCACAAAATCGTTCGCTAGAATGTATGTTTGGTGGCCAAAATTAGATGACGACATCTCGAAAGTAACGAAACTCTGTGAGGTGTGTCAGGAACATAGAGCCAGTGCACCTGAAGTGCCCATTCACCCTTGGGTCTGGCCTGCGAAAGCGTGGCAGCGAGTTCATGTGGATTATTGTGGGCCTATCGATGGGTGGATGTTTCTGGTCATTACGGATGCCCATTCGAAGTGGATGGATATATATCCTTCTCGCACAGCAACTTCATTAGGGACAATGGAGCATCTGAGAGCGTCCTTTGCATCATGGGGAGTACCAACATTCTTGGTATCTGATGGTGCCCAGTGTTTCATGTCAGGTGAATTTCAGACTTTTTGCCGTAAGAATGGCATAACCCACTTGACTTCCCCACCCTTGTCGCCCAAGAGCAACGGATTGAGTGAGCGAAGTGTTCAGACTTTTAAATCGTCTTACCGGAAGCAAACGTCAGGCAGTCCTCAGACAAAGGTTTCACGGTTCCTATTCCGTTACCGGGTTACACCTCACTCCACAACCAGTGTCTCCCCAGCTGAGTTGTTTTTGGGTCGTCCCATGCGCACCCAACTCGACGTGGTGAAACCAGATTTGGAAAGAAAAGTGAGAATCCAGAAGGAAAAACAAAAATGTGTACGTGACAGGGGCACCCAAGACCGGTCGGTTGAGGTGGGACAGCCGGTGTATGTGTCGGCTGTTGATCGTATCCGTGGTGGGGAAGGGAGACGTTGGTTGGCAGGTCACGTGACTGCCAAATCGGGACTTAAAATAACTGTGCGTCTGCAGGATGGCAGAGTGATTCAGAAGCATCTGGATCAGGTGAGACCGCGGCCGACGTGTACCGCCTCTGGTAGCGCGCCGAGCTCACCACTACCGTCGGCAGTGACTCCTGTGCCGTTGTTTGTACTGTTCGTGCCGCCGGTAGCGTTGGCAACAACAACTGTGCCAGTTGAAGTTTGTACCCCGAGGACTCAGGCACAACTCAGTGCTCCGGGTTCCCCACGGACTTATGATTTGCGTGTCAGAAAAACGCTGAAGCAGCCCGATTGGTTAATGTATTCGTAATGTGATGCTGCAGGTGTAAAGTAAGTTTTTCTTTTTGTGTTTTTTTTTGCAGCTTTGACGTTAGGAGTTGCTCACATGGCGAAATAAGTAATTTTCGTATGTTTTTCTCTCTCTGCTTTTGAAGTATGTATTCGGGGTGGAGGAGTGTGATGATGTGTGTTGACCCACATTCGATGTGACACCACTCAGTACCTGGCGCCGCCTCTGCGCGCGGTCCGCCGCCGCGGGGCATGCTGGCCGATTCGTTGTCCCGTGACCCGAGTGCTCAATAAACCAGTTGGTACCGGACCGCCGCCGAGTTTACTACAGCTTCATGGATCAGGGTTGTATCGATATACAGAGCTTGTTGCGTGAATCCTGGCCCCACCACCAAATCCGTGAATTCCAGTTCCATGGGATAATTTTGACGGACAATTTTACGTGCCGTTAATGCACTGACACGGCCGCCACGGTGACTCGTCCCGGCCTTATCGGGCCAGCTGCCCACTAACCCAGACTACCGGGGGCTAAATGCGAGCACGTGGAGCTCGAACCCTGTCTTGCCGGGACAGGGGAGACCAGCGCAAGCAAGCGCTCTCACCAACTGAGCTACCGGGGGCGGCAAGATGATGTGCATCAAAGTTCAGCGGGGTATTCGGATTTCCTTTACCGCTGGAAAATGTGGGAAGAAGAGAAATAATTTTTTACTTGAATTCATCGCCTTTTTCCATTGAGCTAAAGTTGACCCATGAGAAGCCACTCAAAGTACATAAATAGGGTATTAATCGCGAGGTTTCGTTACTGGCCACAACGCACTAATTCCAGCTATGTATCATCCAAAAACAGGTGGAAGGTAAAGAAGATGGAGGGCGCGTTATATGGAAAAATCATCCAAACTCTGAATCCATTAAATGTCCATCCCCAGTAATATTTTATAAAAGTAGGCCCTATTTGGACCGTATGGCCCAAGGCACATCGCTGGCCGGCGGTGCCTGGAGTTGCCGCTGGCAGGCGGTGCCTGGATTTGCCGCTGGCCGGCAGTGCCTGGAGTTGCCACTGGCCGGCGGTGCCTGAGTTGCCGCTGGCTGCTGCCGGCGGTGCCTGGAGTTGCCACGCCGGCGGTGCCTGGAGTTGCCGCTGGCTGCGCCGGCGGTGCCTGGAGTTGCCACTGGCCGGCGGTGCCTGAGTTGCCGTTGGCTGCTGGCCGGCGGTGCCTGGAGTTGCCGCTGGCCGGCGGTGCCTGGAGTTGCCACTGCCGGCGGTGCCTGGAGTTGCCACTGCCGGCGGTGCCTGGAGTTGCCGCTGGCTGCTGCCGGCGGTGCCTGGAGTTGCCGCTGGCTGCTGCCGGCGGTGCCTGGAGTTGCCACGCCGGCGGTGCCTGGATGCCGCTGGCTGCTGGCCGGCGGTGCCTGGAGTTGCCGCTGGCTGCTGGCCGGCGGTGCCTGGAGTTGCCACTGGCCGGCGGTGCCTGGAGTTGCCGCTGGCTGCTGGCCGGCGGTGCCTGGAGTTGCCACTGGCCGGCGGTGCCTGGAGTTGCCGCTGGCTGCTGGCCGGCGGTGCCTGGAGTTGCCGCTGGCCGGCGGTGCCTGGAGTTGCCACTGGCCGGCGGTGCCTGGAGTTGCCGCTGGCTGCTGGCCGGCGGTGCCTGGAGTTGCCGCTGGCCGGCGGTGCCTGGAGTTGCCGCTGGCAGGCGGTGCCTGGAGTTGCCGCTGGCAGGCGGTGCCTGGAGTTGCCGCTGGCTGCTGGCCGGCGGTGCCTGGAGTTGCCGCTGGCAGGCGGTGCCTGGAGTTGCCGCTGGCCGGCGGTGCCTGGAGTTGCCGCTGGCTGCTGGCCGGCGGTGCCTGGAGTTGCCGCTGGCCGGCGGTGCCTGTAGTTGCTATCGGCGGTGCCTGGAGTTGCCCTGGCCGGCGGTGCCTGGAGTGCCGCTGGGCGCCGGCGGTGCCTGGGTTGCCGCTGGCCGGCGGTGCCTGGAGTGCACTGGCGGCGGTGCCTGGAGCGCTGCCGAGTGGCGGCGCTGTGCCGTTGAGCAACAAACAGCTGGATCGATCTGTCCGGGGCCTGCGATCGGCACGACACGGACGCGTCCGACGGACGTGGAATCCGGGGAACACCGCCGACATCACCGGTCACCGCCGCCTCGTACCGCCAGTTAGTGTAGCTTTGGGGCGCATCGACTGCATAGGTCATATAGCGCCTATAACGCAGTCAATTAGACATAGAGGCACGTACACGTCAGATCAAGCAACAAGTTATGAAATGACGATGTCACATCTGTCCTAGGGTAAAACTAGCCACGTGTAGTACAGCACGTAACAGCACGTTAGTAATCGGCGTAAATCACGACTAATTTAAGTTCTAAGAGGAACTTAAAAAGTTGTCCCGAGTGAGAAACATCAGACCCATCCCCTAATACTTCCCGAAGCGAGACAGAGGAACGTCCAAAGTGACGTCCCCGTTCGTGGGCAAGTTGGGGACATGAGACTAAAATGTGTCGCACTGACATTGGCGCGGTGCACCTCGGGCACAGCGGCGCCTCGTCACCACCCAGAAGATGCCGGTGCGTCGCATAGGTGTGTCCCACACGCAGGCGACACAGAGACACCTCGTGGCGTCTGTTTCGGTGCGAGGATGAAGCCCACTCACCAATATAGGGCTTGACATTTATCAACTTATTGTTTGTCAATGAGTCCCAGCTTGCCTGCCACTTCCTCAAAATGAACCCTTCACATCTGAGTAAGAGTCCCCAGCAGGAAGGGGAGGGCGCGTGACACGGTGCCCGTGCACCTCGTTTCGCTGCAGCATCTGCGGCTTCGTTTCCACAGATTCCCACGTGGCTCGGTATCCAACATAGGACAATCGTTTTCCCAGCTCGGGTCAGAGCGGAAAGCCTACATAAAATATATTGTGCAAGTGGGTTCGATTGGTAAAACGCACTTAGAGTCGTATAACTACACCCATAGTCCTAAAAACGACGTAGGTGGACCGTTAATTTATTCATGCTCAGGTGGAAGAGTTATGCGATTTATTTTAGTGCCGAACACAAGAACAGCACAGTGTGCACCACATGATCGTTTTCCTCTTCCTATCTGCCAGCACGCGACAAGGAGGAGCTTCGAAAAACAGTTGTCTCAAAGTGCACAGGTGGACCCCAGGCTCCGCCCACTTCCATATAATCCTTCTTGTATGGACCGTGAAGACACGCCCACTAGGCCCACCGGAGCATGCTTGAGCCTTGTTTAACACAAAATACCGCTTACATAGATCAGCACACTGAAGGAGTTACGCGTCAGGTAATGTGAGTAAGATGCTGATTTGACGGTGAATCCAGGGCACTGAGTTAGAAATGAAAATAATTCCGCGTAATTGACTTTCATGTACCTATATCTGTTAAAATGTCCTTGCGTTAATTGAAGTAAAAAAACGGCAATAGCATGCAATAACATAAAATTGAAGTAGGGATAGGAAGTGTGTGGGTGTCTACCTACATCTGGGCATTTCAGGTGAGTAATTTGCCAATATGCTAATGATATCGTTGATGATAGGTACTAGGTATGTCAAAATCGGAATATTTTCTTCTATTCTTTCGATTTTTATTTGTCCATATTGATTTTTTGGCTTGCATTCTTTCAACTTGTGTTCTTTTGACTTGCATTTTTCACTTCTATTCATTTAATTTATTATTTTGACTTCTTCTTTTGATTTGTTCTTTCGACAGATGCTTTTGACTGAATATTTTGACTGCTACATTCTACTCATTCTTTCTACTTATGCTTTTGATATTTTTTTACTTTTGTCCTTTGGACTTTTTATCCTTTTGAATCTTTTCGACTTTTATTCCTTTCAATTTTTATTATTCTTGGCTTTTATTTTTTGGGTCTTTTCTTTTATTAAATTACTAAATTATTTCTTATTATCTTTATTATTTATTATTTTTATCAAATTATGTTGTATTCGCATCTGATAATAATTTACATGGATAATTGCTATTTTGTTGTATGGCCATTTCTGAATAACTGGGAAAACAGATTACAAGCATCTCCGTACCGACTGTATCGCATACCTACGTACCTGAAGAACGGTACTTTGAGTTCATGATCCGCCATCTAGCCGGCACATCTAGCAATTCAACCAAGATGACTGAATACAAATTGGTTGTCGTTGGTGCGAGATGCGTCGGGAAAAGTGCGCTTACAATTCAACTGATACAGAACCATTTCGTGGGCGAGTATGACCCAATCATCGAGGATTCATATCGCAAGCAGGTTGTAATCGACGGCGAGACGTGCTTGTTGGATATTCTGGATACAGCAGGTCAAGATGAGTACAGCGCGATGCGGGGCACATGCGCCGGTGTACATGCGCACCGGCGAGGGCTTCCCGCTCGTGTTCGCCGTCAACAACTCCAAGTCGTTCGAGGACATCAGCAGCTAGCGCGAGCAAATCAAGCGGGTCAAGGACGCCGACATAGTGCCCATGTTCCTGGTCGGCAACTAGTGCGACTTGGCGACGGACACCGACTCAGTATTATTCCTCGCCGATCGGCCCGCTCATAACCATGCTTTTTGAGCGTGTTTGTGTGCGCGTGTTCCGTGCCCTCGAGGGGTGGAGTGCGGGCCGATTCCACGCCTGGCGGCTGGCGCGACACACCTGCCTGTGTCGCGCCTGTTCAGATTATACCGGAGGAATTTTTATTAGACATAAAGACATCAAGACATAAAAGATCAGTGCAACTATGAGCCACACGCACCCTTCTTGGCTGCACTCTGGACACTGAACCAGTTGCCCACCAATTCCGTCGATCAGCTCTCCCTGGAATACCGAGAAGCAAGCCCTCTTTTCTTATGAGTGTCTATGCTGTTTTTAAATATGTTCAGTATGCTGCAAATGACAATGGTTTCTGGCAGCTGGTTCCAATGTTCTACTACCCTGTTGGTGAAGAAAGACTGTCTTAACCTTGTCCTGTTGTGATTAACTTTAATTTTGAATTGATTACCTCTAATTGCATCATTTCTGTTAAATTCAAACATTTCCCTGAGATATCCCTCTTCCTGACCATGAACAAATTGAAAGACCTCGATGACATCTCCTCTCAGCCTTCTATATCTAAATGAAAACATATTCAATTTCTTCAATCTTTCCTCATATGCCAGCCGTTGCCTATACCATTAACCATTTCTTTTTCCCTCTAAAAGCCAATAATCTTTTTCATAACTAGGGGACCAAGCTTGGACACAGTATTCTAAATGTGGTCTGAGTATGCACAGTAAAGCTTCCTGATGACTTCCTCACTTTTGTATGATACATTCCTATTTATTTCCCCAAGCATTCTTAGTGCCTTCTTCCTGGCTTCTTTGGCCTGTTCTGATGCCCACAATGTTGTGTTCAAAATAACACCTAAGTCCTTCTCCTGCTGAGTCACAGATATAACTGGTCCACCCATCAAGTATGGAGCCTGCGTATGCTGCCTACCCACATGCATGATTTTGCACTTATCAAAATTTAATTTAATTTGCCATTTTTTGGGACCACTTCACAAGCTCGTCTAAGTCTTTCCGCAGCGAGACCTGCTCATTGTGTCCTGTTATTTCCCTAAAGACCTTCAAATCATCCGCAAATTTCAAAACCTTACTACTTAGGTCAATTTCAATGTTATTTACAAATATAATGAACAATAGTGGCCCCAGTACTGACCCGTGGGGGACTCCACTAAGAACACATTGCCATGATGACTTTGTGCCATTTAGCATCACTCTCTGCTGTCTATCTGAAAGCCACAATTCCATCCATTTTAGGATGCTAATTGCAATACCATGGACCTGAAGCTGCATCATTAACCGTTTATGAGGTACCTTGTCAAAGGCCTTACTAAAGTCAAGATATGCTACATCAACCTGACTTCCCTGATCAAATTGTTCTGTAGCAACATTAAACAAGTCCAAGAGATTTGTGAGACACGATCGCCCTTTTCTAAACCCATGTTGAGTGCCTTGAATCAATATGTTTCCTTCCAGAAAACTAACTATTATATCCTTGATAATTGATTCGAGTACCTTGCAGACTAGGGATGTGAGGCTTACTGGCCTATAGTTTTAACTTTCCCTCTTTCTCCTTTCTTGAAAAAAGGAACTACATTTGCCCTTTTCCAGTCTGTTGTAATTTCATTTTGTGAAACTGATTTACAAAATGTTATACTAAGTGGAATTGCCAGTTCCTTTTCAGCTTCCCGCAATATCCTAGCATAAATTCCATCAGGTCCTGCTGTCTTGTTTGACATTCTTTCCCTCATGTGATTGAAAACAACATCACTATCAATGAAATCAACATCGTTTATCCGATCACCTGTCACTGAACTGTGGTGTACGGTTGGCAGATTAGTCACATCTTCCAATGTAAACACTGATTTAAACTGCTTGCTCAGCTCCTCAACCATCTCACCATCCTCATTCAATATAGTCCCATTTACTTCCAGTGGACCAATTGTGCTTGAAACTTTACTTAGCTTGTAGAAACTAAAGAACTTTTTACTGTCCCCATCACAGTTCCTAACCAAATTATATTATTTTGCTCGCTTTGCTGCTCTGGTGTTCCGCTTCACAGCGTCTAGGTTTTTGATACGACTTTAGATTTACGATATTTGAAGCTTCCTTAAACACTTTAAATGCATCTTTCTGAGCCTTAATTGCTTTTATCAAATCTGGCGTAAGCCATGCTGGCTTTCCTACCCTTCTTTTGCGCCTTTGCCTTTGGGGGACATGTCTAATCTGAATTTCCCTCAAGTAAGATTTGAACTTTTCCCACATTTCACAGGCATTTAAATTGGAGAATTCTTCTTCCCATTCTATGGCACTTAAAGCCGCTCTCATGCAGTCAAAGTCTGCCCTGTTAAAATTTGGAACCTTTGCCAAATTATCCTTGAGTGTGCCCTCTACTTGTGCCTTGAATCTCACTATGTTATGGTCACTTCTTCCCAGAGTTTCTCCTACAGTCAAGTCTTGAACTAAATCACTTAAATCGAAGAAGACAAGGTCCAAGAATGAGCCCTGTCTAGTCGGTTATGTTACAAACTGCTGTAAGAACAGGTCCTCTCCAAGGATTCCTAAACAGTTTACATGATGGGGAGCCAACACCAACATTTTCATATCCTTTTAGATTAAAGTCACCAAGAATAAGACATTTCCCACGAAAGTTTCTACTGATTTCCTCGCAAATCACTTTATCGAGCTCCAGTTGCTGAGAATATGGCAAGGTTCCTGATCGGTACAAAGCTCCTATACTCCGTTTATTGTTGTTGCCTTTTCCCACGGCAACATCAAGCCAAATGGACTCCACAGACACATTTTTACCCCATTTGCTACTTTTTGAGAACTAAAATAAGTTATTCACATAGAACATTACACCACCCCCTTCCACTGCGGGACCCCTATTGCACGAAAACATATTGTTTCCCTGGATCTCATAGTCCTGCAAGTTATCTCCAAAATACCCCTCACTGACCCATGCCTCAGTAATGCAAACAAAATTTGGTTCCTCCTCAGCAACATAACACCTGAACTCATCAAATTTTGATCGAATACTCTGAGCATTAAAGGAAACTAACCACCTTTATAATGGGATTTTAACTGAGATTGCAGTTTTGAAGACCACGTCGAGAAATCACTTACCTCATACTCCGTTCGGTCCAAAACATCTTCCAGCAGAAGTTATAAGGCCTTTTATCATCGGTTTTGGGACATGGACAGACTCGGTGGGCGTTGTGAAAATTTCTTTGGCGTTCTGAAATTTGTTATTTTATATTATATTTATATTATATAATTATATATATATATTATATATATATATATATATATATATATATAGATATATATAATATATATAATTATATATATATTATATATTATATTATATAATTTATATTCCTCTCTTGGCGAACCTTTAGAGGCCTATTATAAAAAAGAAAAAACTTTCCAAAATCCCGTTTTTTGAAGTATGGGCATAATATTTCGCAAAGCCAATGTCATATTCATCATTTTCAGGTGCCGATACCCCTAATTAGTATGATTGCAGAATTTCGGCAAGGTGGTTAGTTTCCTTTAAGCATCATACACTTAACATATGTTCCATAACCATCTTTGGCTTTTTCATGTTGAGTGGCTCTTTCATCTCTGGATGAGCTTCCACTCTGCCCCCTTGAACTACTGCTATCCCTATTTGCTGACTGTGAGTTTCTATTGCCTAGGCTGTCACTATTGGCATATCCCTGAGATGGCAATGCCACTTCTTCTCTCCCCACCCCATTGTCTAGTTTCCCTTAAGGACATGCTCATATACTTTGCTTAACACATGCACCGCCTTCTCGGAGAAGTGCAGGCCATCCCTCTGATAGAGGTCCCATGAGCCATAAAGCCTGCACCACTTGTCAACAAAGGTCAAACCTAACTCATTGCAGAGCCTACCTACCCTGGCATTGGCTGCCAGTGCCCTAGAGCTCCACTCAGCGGAGACTCCAGCAGAATAGCAGGCACAATGACTCTGTTATTGCTTTGCTTCAGGGTGGCCAGAAGGGCGCTGTAGTCCTGGAGCAGCTCCTCACTCCTAGCAAGACCTATGTTATTTACTCCTACCTGCTCTACAACTGCACTAAACTGGTGCTCACTGGTGGCCTGTGCCACCACTGGCACCAGGTCTTTGACCTTGGCACCAGGCCTGATGATGCACCTCCTGCCTCTCCGACCGGGACCACACCCCGACCACCAGGCGGGAACCACACCCCGGCTAGTGACCCTCCCCCCTCCCCCTCCGTCAAAGGTCACATCGCCGAGGCCGACCGACTGATCCGAGGTCACTGGGCCTGACCCGGCAGCAGGCAGTCGAGAGCGCGGCCGGCCAGCGCCTCAGCGCGGCTGGCCAGCTGGGGGTCGCTGGCGGGCAGGTCAGGGAAGCGACCCCGCAGGCCGCCCTTCTCCAGCCGGGGCCGGGGCTGGTCGTTCTGGCGGTCGTCGACACAGCTCCTGCAGCGGGCGGCAGACAGTCACACACAGACATTTTGTACTGAAAAAGAACAGATTTGGATTAGATAGTGGACTGAGTATCCAACTTTTGCTACACAATTCAAAATTATGTGCAAAAAAACAAAATAGCTGGATTTCCCTCCACTGTGGAAGGAAAACTTACAGCATACAATGTTAAGATTCGATGATGATGCATTTTAAACCAGATTGTCTTTTAAAAAAATGTTAAGCCACAAAACAACAATTGGATTGTCATACTGATGTTTGCACACGCCACCAATGGCAAAACCACATGCATATGAGCTTAAACAGGACAAAATCCATTCTTAATTTCCAGTCATTGTCAAACTTGCATTGTCCAGTGAACAACAATGACAATCATTGAGATTGTGGATATGCAAACTATAATTATCTTCAGCAGCCCACCTATCACACCATCAGCTTGATATTTACCTAGGCACCTATCTACATGCCCAATGACAATGCATGGATTAAATATTGATATGGGGAAAAACGAGAGCCATGTGTGGGAAAATCTGCCAGCTTATGATACCATGACAGAGAAAAGTCAGCAAGAAGCTGCATGGCCACTGCATTATAATTGGTATTCCTAAAAGAATAAAAAAGAAAGCTGTGGCTCACATGACTTTTAAGCAAACCTTAAAGTCATACAAGACCAATGCTATACAAGAAATAGCCTTGACAAGACCAATGTCTCGTACGCCGCAAAAACACCATTATTAAACGCCGCGGAAATACCATTATTTTAAAAGGTACACCAAAGTTCGCATTCAAACTTGATGACGTCACAGGTTTTTATTCGTATATTGCAGAAATTGGAAGCATCAGGCAAGTTTCAATTTCACTGCACATGGGTGGGGGAGTGATTTTTTTAGGCGTACCGGACCACAGAGGTCATTTGCGCCACCTTTGAAGCGAGTACGTTACATGTCTGACTATAAAAGCGGGTGTTTGCGATCAAGGTGCAGGCATGTGGACGTTTACGTAAAGGGAATTTTACGTTATAGTTTGTGTGATATTTTAGGCGCTGAAGGCGGGGCTAGGATGGGGACATCCGCCTAATGTCTAGATGGCAGGAGCGTCGATTTGTATCCTTTTGTGGGGGCCAGGGCCCCACCAATGTTGATCTTGGCCCCCGCAATGTTGATTTGGGCCTCCCCAATAACATATGCTATTTTTATGCTGATAAAAAGTTGAAGGAAAAAAGAAGGAAAACACCATGCTAGGTACATAGAAAATGTAGTTGATGTTAACCAGCACATTTTGTAATGAAAAAAAAAACAGATTTGGGTTGGATAGTGAACTGACTCTCCACCTTTTGCTACAAAATTCAAAATGGTGTGCACAAAAACCAATTGTCATTGTCAAACTTGCATACAATCCAGTCCCGTGAACAACAATCATTGGGGGAAGCTTATAAGATCTACTTTCAGAAGATCTACGTTCAGAAGATCTACTTTCAGAAGATCTATTTTCACAAGATCTACTTTCAGAAGATCTACGTTCAGAAGATCTACTTTCATAAGATCTATTTTCACAAGATCTACTTTCAGAAGATCTATTTCACAAGATCTACTTTCAGAAGATCTATTTTCACAAGATCTACTCTCGGGTCTGAATGTTCAGAAGATCTACTGATAGCTGGAAATTTTCAGAAGATCTGCTCGGAGGATGGAAGTGTTCACAAGATCTACTCTCGGGACTGTATGTTCAGAAGATCTACTCTTGGCCCGGAATGTTCAGAAGATCTACTCGGAGGAGGGATATGTTCACAAGATCTACTCTCGGGACTGGATTGTTCAGAAGATCTACTCGAAGACGAAAGTGTTCACAAGATCTACTTTCCGAAGATCTATTTTCACAAGATCTACTCTCAGGTTGGAATGTTCAGAAGATCTACAAATAAGCCTCACTTGTTCAGAAGATCTACTGCTGGAAATGTTCAGAAGATCTACTACTGGAAATGTTCAGAAGATCTACTCGGAGGATGGAAGTGTTCACAAGATCTACTCTCGGGACTGGATGTTCAGAAGATCTACTGATAGCTGGAAATTTTCAGAAGATCTACTCGGAGGATGGAAGTGTTCACAAGATCTACTCTCGGGACTGGATGTTCAGAAGATCTACTCTTGGCCCGGAATGTTCAGAAGATCTACTCTCAATTCTGATGCCCAAGAAGCATAGGTTCAGCTTGCTCTCGCTAGGTAGCAGCACGGTCTTGGTATTACCACAATTAATAATGAATGAATGTCATGAGATTGAACGCTGAAGCATAGGTAACAATATTTCCCGCTAGATGGCAGGATGATGCTATTGAAAACGCACTCGTTGTGTGCCGGTATTGTTAGCCTTCCATAGCTTGGTAACCGGCTGCCGTCCCGTGGGAAACTAATATGAGGAGTAGAGGCGGATGGAGAGGACGCACACATTGTTCAGACCTATTTGTATCTGAGCCCACGGTTGGCTTAAAATGTTCAATGCACTGTGATACTCGCGCAATATTTGCATTTTATCCACCTGCAATTTGGCGGCTGGTCATTCCCTGGTGACGCCATTGACTAGCAGTCTGTGGAAGGACTGAGAAAACGCAGCGTCTGCGGCGCGCCAAATTTGCTGCCGCCACGCCGGCCTTGATTTGCTGGTTAACATCAACTAAGTTTTCTATGTACCTAACACAGTGTTTTTCTTCTTTTTTTCCCTTTAGCTTTTTATCAGCATAACAATAGCATGGGTTATTGGGGGGGGGGCCAAATCAACATGGGGGGGTCAAGATCAGCATTGGGGGGGGGGCATGGCCCCCGCAAAAGGATACAAATCGACGCCCCTGTATGTGGCACCACATACTTCTTATCTGCAATAGTATTCTTCTCTTTCATGTGTGGAGGGGCAAAAAGGTAACTTGTTATAACTAGGGTGGCGAGTCATGTGCACAACAATTTTTTAACGTGTACAACAAGAAACTGGAGCCAGAATGACCGATCGTATTTAGCTGGGGACGACATTCCATATTCAACAATAAACTGGAGCCAGAATGACCGAACGGATTTAGTTGGGCACGACATCCATATACAACAATAAACTGGAGCCAGAATGACCGAGCGGATTTAGCTGGGCACGACATTCCATATGTTGCTAGTTTGTGTTATAGTCGATAAGATGGGGCCTGGCTAAGGCTCTTTGTCATAATCAATTTAACGTGTTTTTTTAACTGCTAGTGGGCCGGGTATATTGGTCGGAATTAATGTATGGTTTATCTTTCGTGTGTACGGTCCTTCATGGTTGCAGGACAACCAAAGAGCAGCAACGAATTTGTATTCGAAGGCAAAGTGCCACATGCTCATATTGCTCATTTACCTCCTTGTACGCTTTTTGGGTAGGCGACCACGCACGATTGCTTCGGTTTGGTCGGCGACTAACTTTATGGTTTTTTTACCCCTGGCAGGGCTCAAAATAAGCGCCGTCCTAGCGATAGCGTCGGCGACCAGATACTGGCTTACCAGGCTTCAGTGGCGACCGAAACCAGAATTTTGTTTTGATACGTCCGTCAAGATTTTAGCCATGAAGGACATAATTCGTCGATATATCAGTACTTTGTATTTAGCCGCACTGATCTTTTTCCAGATGAAAAGTATACTAGGACCGTACTGCGAATTCTACCAAATATCCCGTACCTCTTGCTTACCACGTTTATACTAGAACCTCCCGTCGGCACACGACGGCGCTTTCCAGACAACCACAATGCTAAACCAATGGCATACCGTGGTCGCCAGAAGCGCCGTCGGGACGGAGACCAAATGGTTGTCGTGGTCGTCGCCTAGAAATCTAGTTATAAATATGGAATTTGAAATCAGGTAACTCTTGGTGACTTGTTCAGTCGTTCGTTCGAAAATTGGTGTATGGGTAATTGTGCCCAACCGTGGTGGTGGATTAACGTCGTGTTTTTGTGAATTGATTGCTGAACTGCCTGAATTTGCCTGAATTGCCATTTACGAGGTAGGTGCGTAGTTAGATATCCAGGCGTGGACTATTTGTAAAAGATGAAAACCAGCAAAAGGTTAAAATGACAGGGGAAGGATGCAAGCCGGAAAAAATAATAAGGGGAAGCGTTTTGTGGCCACAAAGGATGTTCGTGTTCAGGAGCCGAGCAGAACATCCACAAGCACACCAAGAACAAACATGAGGAGCATGAGTGAAACTAGAAGCACACAATTTGGCAGAATTACGGCTGTAGTGAACTCGGTGCAGTATACATTTCATGACCCCAGGTCAATGCCTTCAGGGTCAAATGAGGTCACAATCAGCCTCCACTCCACCCCAGCCTGCACCGCTCGTACGTACAGAAAGTATGCACGTTCCACTGCAGAACGGTAGATAGACCGTTCATACGTACGCTCGCTACTACGCTGGTACAGACCGTGCGTGCTGTCGTTACGGTCGGTAGTACGGACCCATCGTGCGATCGTTACGGTCAGCGTTAAGACAATGTGACCATTCATTCCCATTTAAAATACCACACATTTTTTTTTGCTCTTTATTTGTGCGGAAGAACTTCGGTTTCTCTTGTCTCGAAGAAAGAACGTTTAGCTCTGCTATATTCTATTAAGAAAGAAGATGCCTAGGCTAGAATGCTAAGCCTGCAATGACACATCAGGTCTAAGGCATTACAAATTCCCCAAGCTATCTAGGTTACATTAGGCATTATTTGGCATCGTACATTATTCTTCATTATGCTACCCCACTCAAATACCAATATTTTTGGTATTATATTGCATACCAACTGGAAAGTGCCTATGCACTTGTGCTGGTAATAAGTGGCTAGGTAGGCCACATCCCACAGCATCTTAATCATATCAAGGAACATGTTTTTACAATATTTATGTCTTGAAATGCCATATGACATATTATGTAGATTCCTCCCAACATTTACACTCTGGACAATGCTACACATGGCCATATCATTTTACCTAGGAATGTACCTACCTTGGTACCTGTCTACCTACATACATACCTAGGTACCTACCTACACAGGAGCTTGTCTTAATCATGTTCAAAAACATGATCTCACAATTTTGTGCATTATTGCACTTCAAGGTATCCAGGAGACAAATTGTACACACATTTTACCCCACAAAGCAAAAATGGAGTTAGGTTTGGTTAGGTTAGGTTAGGCTAGGCTTTTCTCTTCAGTTGGAAAAAAAAACTTCCCAGTTTTGTAGATTTTGGTCACAAAAAAGTGTTCTTTTCTTCAGAACAGGTTTAATTTAATCTGTTAACCTAGTTAACTAGGCTCTGCAATGTAAGGTTTTTAAGTTGAAAATTCTTCAGAAGTAAATGGGAAATTTTCCATTTCTTTAGGAATTTATTTTCCTGCATGCAAATTTAGGTTATGCTGTGCTACATTTTTGCTTACTCTTGAACATTATTTGTATGCTATGTTATGAAACTCCAGCCTGTTTTTTGGTGTTATTTTGCCTGCCAACTGAAAAATATGCATTTGCAGAGGAAATGAGTGGTCACACAATGCTATCCACCTACATAAACATTGCCTTGGAAAAATAAATTGCAGGAATTCAAAATGTACCAAAAGGTGCAATTTAATACAATTTGGTTTCTTGAAATGCCAACATTACTCAACTCAAAGTCCCATTTCAGGTGTTCTTTTGCCTGTCAATTGAAAAAGTAAACATTTTCAGAGAAAATGAGTGGCCACATCATGTTAACCATGTTAATAAATCATTGGAAAAGTAAATCCAACAATTAACAAATACCTGAAGTCAAAAATTTACCACCTTTCGTGGCAAGAATGTCAAGTGATACTTTTTAGTTCATTAAATTAAAAACCGCAACCTAGGATATCCTATCCTAACACCTGCTTTACAGATGAAAACATTTGATTACTGATTAGCACGTCTTGCATGCAGTCCAACCTGCAAATTACTGAAGTTCTGAAGATGGCAAGTGGAAAAGGTTTAGGTAAAGATATATGTAAGAATATTTAAATATAGAACTGGTGCTCATAATTGGTCTTAATGCTTTGCTTTTCTTGGCCATCCAGCTTGCCATATCAAAATTTGATGAGCCATTTACAATGCTTTGTTAAAGAATAAGCTGCAATGCTAATATGCATGAATATTACAGCACAATGCTGGTACTTTTCTTTGGATGGGTTTCATCCATATATCTAGAATAGGATATATCTAGGACAGATGGTCTTTTTCCACTCTGGCGAGGATATCTGTCTTTTAGTGCAAAATGAATACATGCATGTTATTATGTCAGATTTGAAACTATAATAATTGTGCCAGAATTTGTGGGCACTGTAGAAACATTATGGAACATGTACAGATGTGTTGGGTTATGCTTGAACAAATGATGCTTGGTTCAAGCATCGTTTTTGCCAAATATCCCTGGATATGCACCATTATATTTTTGTTTTGAGAGCGATGTGAGCGAGCACCCATTGAGAGCGACGTGACAGCCATCGGCGGTGCCAGGAAAAGGTCACAGCTGACACATTGGCAGCTTCGTGGAAGCCATCGGCCGTGCCAGAAATTGATCTGCAACCCCTGAGGCTTCCTGGGATTGTTCCGCAGTGTGGCGGTGTGATGCAGTGTTAGTAGAACATGACACGGATTGGATATCCAAACGGATATCCGTTTGGTAAAGATAACGGAGCGGATTGGATACAGTTTGGAAAATGTAAATCCGTATAGATTGGAAAGCGGACTGACTCTACCAATTTTCGGGTGAAAAGAGAATTAACCGAAGTAAACATATTTCCTTGTTTTTCCAACCTCAGCCTTACATCAGAAAATGTTGGGATTAGCTAATGCGGAGCTTTAATTGTCTGAATAATATATGTGCCACTAATCAGCAATTATATTGCCATATTTATGTTCCCAGGTATGCTTCATGTCAAACACAAGGAAAAGTAGCTTGAGCCGTATTCTGTCCATTGTTCTATCAATTTCCGGTCAGCATGGAGCTTTCATGCAATCCAGATTATTCCAATCACACTGTTGGCAATGAACTTGTGAATATATGATTTATGACCACATTCAGCTACCCATCTATCCACCTGCAGCTTCATTCGTACCTAAATTCCTAGGTAGATAGCTACAGACCCATTATGTAGGCATAAATGGCACACAATGGTCCACATATGTAGCAACGCAACATGCAACATATGTAAAAGAAGCTTGAGCTGGATTCAGTCCATTGTTCTATCAATTTCCAGTAATCCTCGGACTTTTATGCAATCCGGCATATTGCATATACTATCTATGATCTATCTATGAATATGGTACCTATGATCACATTCAGCAATCCATGCATCCTACTCAGCTTCATTCTTACCTAAATGGGGTCGTTCTAGAAACTGGATAGAATCCGTGACGTTGATGCTGACCTCACCTCGTGTGTGAAGTTCCGCAGAAATGCTGGCAGGAGAGAGGGCAGGCTCACGAACAGGATGTGTTGGGAAGAACAGTTACGCTTATGCCGCAGCTCAGACAACAAACACCGCTTTCTTGTTGATATGGTATAGAGGTTGAATTATGATTAATGAAGTAGGTAGGTAGGTAGGTATATTTCCGCCTGTTTATTAGTAGAAAGAAGGCTACCTAATATTGGAATATTCACAAATACACCCACCAATGTTGATGCTGTAGGTATGCACCATAAGTATGGTGTAGCTTTGTTGTTTATGCACCATATATGTGGTATGAATGTTTGAACAGGACAAATGTTTGCATTTTTGGTGAATGGATTGTAGTGGATTTACATCTCATTTTAGATAACTCCACATGCTTGGTGTGTGCCTAGCATGCTGGTTCCATTTGCACTATTTGCATATTTAAATGTGTGATTTTGATGTTAAATTGAAACATTTATTTTATTACTGATCTGGTAAGGAATTAACATTACTGATTTAATTGAAACATTACTGGTCTGTGTAGGAAATTGCTTTTGTGTTGAAGACATTGCTTGCCCTGGTTAAGAAAGTGCACTGAAGTACATATGCTTGATTTCATCACATCTACTGATGTTTTATTATATGTGCCGAATATGCTTTAAGATCTTGCAAATATTCTTCATTCTTGGAAATTATTATTCAGAACTTATCATATGTAAACTACATATTCAATAAATATTCCTTTCATGATTAGCCAGACTGCAAAGTGTGGCACTTTCAACAAAATCTTGTTCGGGCAGGGCGGGAGGCCAGAGGTGTGGCTGGTACAGCAATTGGTGCAGCAACAGGTACCTGATGTGGGTGGACTGATTATCCACTGACACTTCACACATGACTTGAAGGTTTGCAAGAAGAAGAAAATCACTTGGAGAAACCTTCAAAATGTGATGAACTCAATTTAAAAACTGAAGATGTGTTTATGTAGAAAAGGTTCTTGCTAGAAGCCTCTTGATTTTCTTACCTCATGTTTTTTTTTGCATTTGGTGGTGCATTTGATCTCCCTATTGGATTTTTTGTCCATGGCTGCTATGCGTTGTCAGCCATTTGTCATACTTTGCAGTCTTGATAGTAACATTCCTTGGTTTGCCTCCAGCATTTCCAATTTGGAACTGGTGTTTGTATGATGATGGAAAGTTATTGATGATCTATAGGTGATTGTAGAATCTGGATATTTAATCCTGCAACCATATTACCACATCTTTCTACTCAGAAACCTTAAAAAGAATGCTAATGATCTCTGAACCTCTCAAATGCAGTGCCACAGCACTGATTGAGACACTGTTTTTACTGGTGCTTCACAACCCACAAACCCAGTCAGGAGCACAGTGTGAAAATCTCAATTGCAGCTTATTGTAGGACATCATGTCTTAATTGTGGTGGGGTGGGGTGTCATATGCCTGATCTGTGCTAAATGGGCGAGCATTCCCATCTCAATGGGGATATGTGTGATATTTGTCTGATTGCTTTGTGATTGAGTGGCACCCTAAGTGGTTTGATTATGTGATAGTGTTTCATGTCAGATGGTGGCAGCTGGAAGTATGCTCATTTTGATGGTGATATGGAATGTGTTGCCAGCAGGCACATGGGAGGCTCCCCTCCATTGGCCAGCCATGCAGGTCTACCTGGATGGGAGATGGGACCCGCCTTATCATGACCTTGGCTGGGGCTAGGTCCAGAGTTGGGATTCTGTGTGCACCAAATGCACACCTGTCAGCACAATTCAGAGTGTCTGGTCTGCCAGCCCAAATACAATGACCTGTATCCATTTGCAGAATGTGGAGCATATTTGGCAACAAGGCCTAATCATATTTTGTGCTTTCAGCATCCGCTGCATGGGCCTGCAAGTGGTGCCAACTGGTTGGCCGAGATTAGCTGCTGCCCGACAACCACCTCTCCGACCGCAGTGGGACAGCAGGTGGTGGTGGGACAGAAGGTGGTGGTGGGACAGCGGTGTCATTTTGTGCACAACTGAAGAGAGGGCTCACAAATATTAATTATAGGCTGTGACAGGCCACTTCACGACAAAAGTATACTGGCATGTCATTGGCATGCGCTATTATAACAATTGATGTTCTTAATGTGCTGCGACTGCCTCGACACAGGCCTAGCACATGTTCGAAGCACGTCGTTCCAGCTGCAGGATCAATGATGGCATTGTGTTGCACACATTTGATGGTTTTGTGTATAGGTGTCTTTCCTGGAAAGCATTGAAGCTGGCGTGAAGGTGGTAAGAGTCGTCCGATTTTCCCTTCTCTGAGATTATTGCAAGTTGGTGCAAGTAAGCACTCGTAAGAACCAAATGAATATTATATCCAGATAGCTATTGGGAGACTTTTCGACCAATTCGCAACTTGATCCCAGGGTTTATGCAACAGAGGAGGGCGAGGCCTCTCACCGAACATTTGATTACTTGATTTGATTTGATTCTTCGCTTAGTAATATTGTCTACCGTGGAATCGTCGATCCAGAACAGGGATGAGGGCAGTGAAGGATATGCACGAACAGCTTAAGGCATTTCTGTCCAGGGGACACCTTTCGCTAAACATTCCGACGGCGGGATGGCGTGATGGTGGCGTTTGGCCGATTGGAGTTGGTACGGATGAACCTTCGCGATGCGACACTTTTCTCGGTTATATGAAAATGTTCGTTCACCGATCTGGACCGGGCACGGGATCACACAGTGCACGCCCGCCTCTGGATCCGCCAGTGAAATATGCGTGTGCACTGATGTGTTCTGTTTGCGTCTGTTACCTTTTGTGTCTGTAAATGCTTGTAACTTGTGGAATACATTTGGTGAAGAGGAGTGCATTTTTTTCCTGCGTCTGCTACACTGGTCGCATTTGTTTGGAGGCCGAGCAACGTTCTCCTCTTTAGGAAAATTGAATTTCCCTCTTCTCGTCGTCCCGAGGTAAGCAAGGCGTTTTGCGAAAATGAGCGATGGAAGCATATCACAATCAACTAATAAAAGTCGGGCTTAAATCTGGCGTTGAAAGACTTGCCTGTGCTACCCGAGGAAATGTCTGTTAGTGTAGTGAGGTGAGCTGGAATACGCTCTTAATTTTCAACTTTAACACTCGGGAGTCATCAGCATTGCGAGGGTCATAATTCAACGGATACAATCTTCTCCAAATGTATGCAAGACAAAACACCTGGAGGTTGTAGCACCATCTGCATGATATATAAAAGGTGGCACTGCAATTATCAGCTTAGGGAATTGACAATACGTGGTGGCAGGGGTGAATATTTATATGACATTGTGAGGGCACTTGCATGACCCCCCCCCCTCCCTCCATGTGGCCTTTGCACCTCTAAATAATATAAACTTATAACATGAGATACTAGTGGTATGCTCCCAATCCACTTGTGCCCGCTTATTGCTTTCATGTGTTGCGCCCTCCCCCTCGACGAAATTATGTTCCGATGACTAGGCCTATGGGTGGCAACATTTATTTTTGCAAGTCGCAATGTACAATGATGGAACATGTACGAATTGAGTGTCGGCACTCGTACCCTTCTGATCAGGCTTCTGGTGCATATTAAATGAATTTGCATCGCCATGAAGGTTCTCTTCCCCCATTGCTGAGTTCTGCCTAACTTCTTCCATATAATTGTTCATCTGTGTTCCGTTTCGAAGTTCTATTTTTCAACGTTTTTCATTTGTTTCTACCCACTTGTATGACAACGGGGCACATCTCCATCGAATTGCATCAAGCTTCCTAACAGATCCAGCGGGGCCCTAGGGTACGGCCAGCCTCCTCCCTCCCCTTGGGAACCCGATGAAGGTCTCCGACATAGATGGTTGCTTGTTCAGGTAGTAAAGGCTCTAAACAAATAAACGTAATAATGCATTATTTCCTTTTTATTTCCCATGCATTATTCCCCCTTCGGCAAAGGCACAATCTTTCCGTGAAGGTTGAATGCTCCTTCACCCGCTCCATCCTCAACACATTTTTCAGCCGGAGACGCTTCTCCGAATAGAGAACGTCCTCGGCATGTGGGAAGCTCGATTGCACCCGTCCCTCCCCTCAGAGGCGTAGGAACGTCTCAAAGAGTGAAGGGGGAATCCATTTTGAAGTTCATTCTTTCCATGCATCGCCATAACATTAATGTTAAACTTGCATAGAAAGTGGAAGGTCATGGCCCCTTGCCCCCTGTTCCTACACCCATTCCTCCCATTTCCCACACTCAACGAACTTTTACCCGAAGGTGCTTCTTCGGATGGAAAAGGCGCCCCCTAAAAATAAGCCCGCACCCCCGTAACGAAATCCAGATCCGTCAGTGAAGCATACCACCATGTGTGCCTACCATGCCCCTGTCGATTCCCTATATTGGTTCAGATAATGTCGAACCTGAAGTATTTTATAGTAAGCATAGATGGGGCTAGCGCAACGCTGACAGAGCGTTCGACACTTCCCTCAGGACCCACAAAACATGAATATTCGTCAATTTATTGATATATTGAAAAACAGGATTATAATTATCTAGTGTGAGAATCTAAAATGTACCCATAAATTCGGTCGTCATAATTCATATCAAGGCAGTTATTGTTCTTCATTTATTTCCTCGAACGAAAACTCTATCCAGATTGAAGGTAGAGATGACAGGTTCATGCCATTCGCTCAGTTCGGTTGTATTCTACAGTAATATATATATTATGATAATATCAGTGTAGAAAATATATATGTGTTGAACTGTCAAAATAATACACCAAAAACATATCATTACAGGCCGCTACGCGAATCGTCATTTCATTTTGAACCACATTTCCACCACTAGGCAGCACAGCTAAGGCATATTTAGTAAGTGCTTGCGAAAACGTCGGCGAGGCTGACCGAAACGTCATACATAGTGAGCGCACTAGCGCCCTCAGCGGGGAATGCGCGGGTTTTATCCAGTTTGTAGTACGGAAATGCCGCGGTGTATTCCTACAGACCCACGATGTAGGTACTTATACCGCGCACAATAGTCCACATATAAAGTGAGCCAAATGGAACTGTTAGTTCACGATATAAGGGCAGAATGCAGCCAGCAATACAACGCATGCATTGTAATTTTCGTTCAGAAAAACAGTAGCATCGCCTTCCCTGGCCATTTATAATGAGCTTATAAAATACCACATCTGGTAGGTAATCGGACCTACCGAAACTGGCGCACATGTTCCTTGCAAACAAAACAGGGCGTCGTGAAGCTGTCTCTGACGTTATCATAACTTCAGAAGAGGTCCAAGTTTAGACAAAAAGTCGTGACCGATGTGCTTGTGAAATTAACTGACTTCGCTCGTATCTGGGTGTATACTTCGATTGGAAATTGACTAAAAACAACTATAAATTTTATTTCATTATATAGTCTTACAGAAGAGCACACTGAAAGTGCCAACCCCAAAGCTGATTGCCACTATGATCAACATTCACATCCACATGAACCACATCACTAGGCATCAAGTTGGCAACGTGTGTACCAAATGACGCTACAGGTAGCTCTTCAAAACATTGGAAGAAATGATCACATTTTTAAGCTGTAGGAATCCGGAGAGATAATTGGAAATCACCATCGCCAAACATTATATGTGAATAATTATGTTGCAAAATTATATTCTACAGTTTTTTCAATCATTTTCCAACTAAATACGGGTTTGATAGGCAAAATAACTCCAAGACAAAAACTGTCACAAGTAATGCTGTGGGCATGTGTTGGTTAAGACAAATACGCTCATTGCCCATTGCCATTAATTGGTGACACGTTGTACAGATGTGAAGCTCCTCCTACCTCTCTATATACACATGGCTGTACCTGGCTGTCAATCCATCGCCAGTGGCGTAGCCAGGATTTGGTCTAGGGGGCGAACATCTGAACAATCTACCTACCGAAGCCCCCTTCACTTCCCGAAGCTACTCCGATTTCGCTCACTATATTTTCGAAGGGCCACTGTATTTATATATATATATATATATATATATATATATATATATATATATATATATATATATATATAAATATATATATATATATATGTATATATATATCTATAAATATATATATATAATGTCTTAGATTGGATGTCTTTCTTAGATGTCAACATTGATGTCTCTAATGGATCTGTCAAAACCACAGTATTTAGGAAGCCCACCGACACCGGGACATGCTTGAACGGTGCAAGTGAATGTCCAGACAGATATAAGGAATGCGTAGTACGAGCATTCATACACAGGGCACTAAAACGCTGCTCTACATGGCCACTGATTCATCAAGAAATGCAGCGAATAAAACACATTCTGGTAAATAACAACTACGCAATGAGTGATATTGACCACCAGATTCGGCTACAATTACATAAGTACTTCCGGTCACCACTTGGACAGCACCCGAACAATGCTAAAGGGAAACAGATACAGCTATTATATCACGGTCACATGTCATCCGCATATAAAACAGACGAAAAAGTATTGCGCATCATCATCGATAGAAATGGTGTCTCCACTACACCACATGACAAAATAAGTCTCACAATTCATTACCGATGTCCACGAGTCTCTGATCTCATCATGTGCAACAACTTGACTAAAGATAGAAGCATGCTCAAAACGACCAATGTAGTGTATGAGTTCCGATGCCCTATTGGCGACTGTGCGCGCCGCCCAGCCTCATCCTACAATGGACACACCACCACCACCCTATCTAGACGCATCACAATGCACCTCCAAGAAGGGGCACCACAACAGCACGCCATGTCGATGCATAATATGAAACTTACCCGATACATCATGACCAACAACACCATCATATTGACCCAGTGTCACAGGATAAAAAAAACTTAAAATCTTAGAGGCAGTTTTCATCCGCGAAAAGGATCCTTTAATTAACCGACAATTGAACATGAGGGGCAAGCTGTCTCTTTATGATGGACAACCACTCCCCCCAAGGGCATAGGAGACCACCACTGGCTATATACTGTCCGTGCTCTTGGAAACTCGAGTGATAGTGTTCATCCACATTTGTTCATCCGTGTTTATATGTATATAATTGAGAAAGTGTATAGCATGACCATTTAGTATATTACCGTTGAAGGCATTTATATCTAAGAAGTACCCGCATATGAGATCTGCGTGTGTGTTAGATAAAAGCAATATAAAATGTTCATTGTAAATGCGCAAATCATATAGAGATCGAAACGCTTGCGAATGTATTACGTTCTTATATTGTGTCTTATCCGTATGTCTGATGATGTTAGATGTCCTAGCGAAACGTTACGTGAATACGAGAATATAGGCACAATTTTATATGCAGCTTCTTCACAAGAACGGGCCATCATCAGGCGATTTGAGAGCCTTTCAAAGAGGCACATCAACACGAAGTACGCTGTTATATTCAATGAGACATATATATATATATATATATATATATATATGATCACTCCGCGCTGGCGTAGCTGATGCGAGACCCGCGATCAAAGTCCGGATATCCGCTTCGCTTTCAGGTCGTGGCCGGCCAGCGGAGCCTGATCAGGGGCAGCGATGCTGGCCACCCTCCAAATGTTCTTCCGCGTGCAATATATGAACGCACTGTATTTCCTGTATGGACTGTGTGACATGTATATACCACAGTATATACCCTACGCCACTTTTCTTGTTTCCCTACGTTTTTCTACTTCCCTTTCTTGATTGTCTGATACCGGATGCGACATAAACCGGTTTAACGTAGTCCTTTCCTTAACGTAACTATCCTCTAGCGGATGACACTTTGCCACTGCTAAGGAAAAAAAATATCGGCATTGGCTTAGGACACTATGTATCAGCAATAGTTACGGTCACCATATCTCAGCAATAGTTGCGGTCACTATGTCTCAGCAAGAGCTGCGGTCACTATGTCTCAGCAATAGCTGCGGTCATTATGTCTCAGCAGCAGCTGCGGTCACCATTTCTCAGCAAGAGTTGCGGCCACTATGTCTCAGCAGCAGCTGCGGTCACTATTTATCAGCAGCAGCTGCGGTCACTGCGTATCAGCAAGTCAGCAACAGCTCCGGTCACTATGTGTCAGCAACAGCTGCGGTCACTGAGTGTCAGCGGGGCGGCGTGAACGGCTGTTCCTCCTCGCCCACGTGGTCGGCTTATTATAAGGCACGGCTATATATAATGACTGCAGACGGGCCCCTGCAATGTTATGTCCGTGTTGTAAGTCAATTACAAGCGACGATCGCTGAGATGTCTATGATCTGAATATCCCTGTATTTTCCGCTTCATGCATTCTTTGGAATATGCTACTTTGATGTTGTTTGCATCCTGTGGTTGTGTGGCGCAGACCAGTGCACTGGTGACCATACGGCTATGGCGATGTGCGACCTATGTTTGTAGGTGGCCTGTTGCGTCGAAAGGAGCCATGAAATCAACTCAACGCCATGGTTAGCTTCAAATTCGCCGATTTCGGCAACCACAAAACATTCGTATTCACGGATGGGTCAAAACACGAGGTCAAGGTAGACAATGGCGTCACTGGATCAGGTCTTAGGCTTTCTAAACCTCTACCGGGTGACTTTTCCAAATACACCGCTGAAGCACTGGCCATTTCGGTCACTATCACCATTCTAAAGAGTCGCAAAACGAGAAACGTTGTAATTTGTTCAGATTACTAATTAGTCCTTCAGCCAATTAACAACACACACGACTGTCCATATCTAGTCATTGGTCTAATCCAACAAGCCCTGGCCCGAAACGTAAGCAACTTATCCTTTCTATGGATTCCAGGCCACGTCAACGTTCCAGGAAACAAGCAAGCAGACGAGCTGGCAAAGCAAGTCTTAGCATTGGCCACTCATCCCAACATCGAATATTCGGCACACGATTGCAAAACACTCCTACAACGACGCGTGCGTAAGCATCACCAGAACATATGAACACAACATAACTTTACACGTTACCGACATAACCAGACCTACAAAGTGGAAACAACGCAAGGCGCATGGAGCACATCAAACCAATCACACATCAAAAGGAAGTCATCCTCACTAGGCTAAACACTGGCTGCACAAAACTAACCCAGCCTCAACTAGAGGATGACCAATATACAGCACCAGCCTGCGACACCAGCAGCACTACATTAAGCACAGGCCACATCCTGCTAGACTGTAGTAGCTTTACCGCTCAAAGACAACCACTTAAGGCTTTCTGCCAAAAGAGAGCATCGCCCTCTCGCTTCCATCGCTTCTGGGTGACAAACACCCAGAACTCCTCCAATTACTATTTGTCGATTTGCACTCCACCAAACTAGCAGAAGCATTGTAGACACCACACCACCAACACACACTCACACCACCACGCACTACATGCCCACACATACACTCGTAGGAACAACGTAAACAGCCATCCACGAATGACATCGGACGTACATGAGCCGATTCGCTTTCCCATTCGAAACAATTGGCTACATAGCGGTGCCGTTGGACGTAGATGAGCCGACTTGCTTTAACATTAGTATAAAGTAAAACGATTACCCAGAGGTGATATCGGACGTAGATGAGCCGAATTGCAAAACACGTACTAACCTCACGCACAACCCTGCATGGGAGCATGCTGCTACTAACCCACTACTAACAGCTAACACGCGACAGCCGCCATGATAGGCGGTGTGGACAATTACCTCCTTGTCCTCACGGCAAAAATCCCTTGGTGCTCTCGACAAGAGCAGGCTAATAACCTTGAAAAAAAACTTTCCCGTCAACCATGAAATTATCTTGCGGAAGAGTAAAGTAAACTAAAAACACTAAACATCCCGGACACGTCCATCGCCTAGCCCCGCCTTCAGCACTTCAACGTCACATACACTACAAAGCAAGACCCCTTTAACGTAAATGTTCAAATCACCCTAGACTTCCTTGTAAAACCCATTTGCTTTAAAGGCGGCGCAAGTGACCTCTATGGTCCGGCATGCCTCTAGACTCACTCTCCCACCCTCCCCCATGGTTGGCGTCCTCACGCAACTTGGCATCAATGGAAATAAACTGAAGCAGCAATATTTGGTCGCTACATTTCAAAACTGCGGGAGAATACGATTCGATTGTTCCGTTTCTCTTGTCATTTGTATTACACGCCATACCCCTGGAATATTGTCGGGAGTGGGTTCAGATGTATGTCCCCATCTACTTGTCCTGGTGTCATGAATTGAACTGACTGAAATGAACCAACTGAATTAAATCTGAACCAGATACCACATCAATCGCTGCCTTCCACAATGCTTGGGTACACAAAGCAGCGTGAAGGATTATAAGTATCGTGCAAAACAAAGCAACGGACGCCAGTTCCGCACGCACGCCAGTTGCGCACTGACGCCAGTTGCGCACGGACGCCAGTTGCGCACGGACGCCAGTTGCGCACGGACGCCAGTTGCGCACGGACGCCAGTTGCGCATGGACGCCAGTTGCGCACGGACGCCAGTTGCGCACGGACGCCAGTTGCGCACGGACGCCAGTTGCGCACGGACGCCAGTTGCGCATGGACGCCAGTTGCGCACGGACGCCAGTTGCGCACGCGTAGTCAACAGGCGGCGGGCGTAAGCTACTATTTTGGTCTGCAACTGCCCATGGCCCAATCTTGTTATCCAACGCAATCCGTCTTGGTATCCAATGCAACGAAAATGCTGGAATGTGATCTGGTCCAATGTGTAGCGGGTTGTCTTACCTCAAAACGTGTTTCGATCATGAACGGTCCTGCCGCAGGTGCAGATCGGAGCCGTCCCTGCCGTAGGTGCAGATCAGAATCGTTCCTGCCGCAGGTGCAGATCAGAACCGTTCCTGCCGCAGGTGCAGATCAGAGCCGTTCCTGCCGCAGGTGCAGATCAGAACCGTTCTTGCCGCAGGTGCAGATCAGACTCGTTCCTGCCGCAGGTGCAGATCGGAGCCGTTCCTGCCGCAGGTGCAGATCAGAGCCGTTCCTGCCGCAGGTGCAGATCAGAGCCGTTCCTGCCGTAGGTAGAGGTCTGGATCCAACGTCGTTGGATAGATGGTAATAAGCTCTATCAAAAGTATTTCCTGTAATTTTTTTCGCTCAGGTCAATATTTAGGTCACTAGGTCATCATAGGTCAATTTCGACTAGATCGGGTGGGACCCTCAGATATTGACACATATCTCAAGACCTGTAACAGATAGAAACAAACGGCGAATGCTATTCGACAGCCCTTGACATGTGCTATCGGTTTTTATACCACATTGATGTTCGCTATATAATTTACTGCGGGATAATACACGGCTGCGTTAGCGAAAATGGTCGCACAAATGTTTGTGATATACGCGCCGCGTCCAGCATTGATACATTTCTGAATATTCCGAGATGATTCGCAAGACATGATGGAAAGGCACGATATTCAAGACCGGGTCTTTATTGTAGTGGATAGGTACGGGAACGACGCATTCCATTACAACAAACGATATATCTGTGTTCAATGCTCATATAGAACAACACTCGAGACATGCGAAACGCTTCTAAATTATTTATTGGATATGAAAGACATCAGGCAAACAACACTCGCGACAATACAAACATGGGAAACACTTTTGAATCGACTCTTGAATGTGAAAGACATCAGGCAACATGCAGCGAAGCAGACAGCCGCATCACGGCTGACAGATGTTGCACACTTTGTCAGATTTGCTGTGTCTAGGACACGCTGGCCGACTACACTTCACACACGGAGTTTACTTCCACATTTTCGACTTCTTCTTCTTGAACCCCTCGCCGTGGCTCTCACGCAGGCACAGAGGGCATCTGCCGAGTTTCGGCTCTTGTGGCTGGGAGTATGGTCCTGGCTCAGGCTGGGCAGGTGCCTTCCGGATGAGCTGACGGTCTAGCACCTGCTCCAGGGAGCTCACCGCACCTGGACCCTAAGCATTGCATTGTGGCCTAAAAAGTCGTACCGGGGCCATGGAAATCACGCCGTGGCCACAAAACATCTTGCTGTGTACCTAAAACGGGCTATGTAAAAGTGTTGGACAATTTACCACATTGTACTTGACCTGACCTGACCAGGTCAAATATTAGGTATGCGACCTTAGATCGAGGGTGCTAAATGACCTAGGATCATTCGACAACTATTTTTGGCGCATTGAGGGGACAAACCGATTGGCGTTGGTTTCATCGCTCCAGTCCAATACTGTGAGAAATAAATTGCAGTAATGTGCGTTAACCTAAGATGACCTTGTAGCGGTCATAGAGTAAATGATTGAATAGCATATTCATAAACGACATCATAGTGCATGAGATTTACAGAGGACAATCGAGGCCAACTACGTACCCAAGCAGGAATACTTTTTACTCCGAAAACATGACCTCAGGTCAAGGTCATGAGTTAGCCTTCGGAGGTCATGTAATGTATCAATCGACACGTCTTGGCGATACAAGCACAATGACGGTAATTTCAGCCTTCTAGCTCAATGCAGTGCGATATAATGCGCAGAAATGTGCTAGTGATCTCAGGTGACCTCAGATGACCTTGGTGAGGCCACTGAGCAAAAAATGTCAGCGGTAACATTGAGAATAGCTTCCAACTACACGCCATAACCGTTGTGAGGTCATTCCGATAGCAAATATGTAACCAGGAAACATTTGTATATTTTACCATAGGCCTATAATGGGGAGCCATGGCCGCGACCTGACCTCAGGTCAATACTACGAAAAAACTAGATATATATTATAGTCCCTGATGAGATCATGACGTGTTATAAGTTTGAAATCAATCGTCCAATTATTGTGGAAGTAATGCTACTTAGAACTCCGAGGGATGTTGTGTCACTTCGCCTAACGTGGTGACCTAACTTGAGATGACCCAGGGTCAAAAATGTATGAGGATATGCGGAAAAGACTAATGAGCAGCCATGCGAGGTTTGGCCTTGTTAACCCGATTAGTATGGCGGCAAATCAGGAAAAATCGCAGGGGGGGCAGATATCTGCCGCCCCCCGGACATGCGCGTGTTAAGGGACATTATAAGATCTACATTTAAAATGTTTTAAAAAGTTTTAATGTTTTTTCTTAGCAAAACGTTTCCCAATGATATATCTGCATGTCATTGTTCTACCTCATGTAGCTTTCCAACGGAAGAAAGCTTGCACGAAATTCGTCCTAACCGATAAACGCAAAATCGCAAAAAGTCATGAAGAGCGGACGGCCATATCGGATATTTATAAGAAGAACGCATGTTTGAAAACATTTTCTTTGGTCACCGAAGTCATGTCCACTTTTATTTCCCCTGTCAAATTTGTCAATTTCGATGGGCAAGGGATTACGGGAGGTCACGAGAGAATAAGGTCATGAGGACACGAGGTCAAATGTAGGAAATATTGATATTTTATGTCAGAAATGTTTCAGTTGATCCTTTTCCTTCTGAAATATATCTATAATTTCCAAGCCTTTCAGCTTCTTATTGCTGAGACATCCATCGTCAAACCAACCAATGTTATTTGACCTACACATAATGCCGGAGGATATAGCTCAAAAACCGTTCACCGAATTGGGCTGATGTTTGCAAAGTCGTATTCAGAGCCAAGGACTACCCTGTGAGCAAATTTTGGTCTCAATAAAAAGTATGGGGTGAAGTACATTGGTCGATCTGTCGTGGAACGCATCAGCTGCAGACATAGTAAGCCGTCGTGTACCGATATGTCCCGGCAGCTCATACACAGGGTAAGCCGTCGTGTGCCGATATGTCCCGACAGCTCCTATACAGGGTAAGCCGTCGTGTGCCGATATGTCCCGACAGCTCCTATACAGGGTAAGCCGTCGTGTGCCGATATGTCCCGGCAGCTCCTATACAGGGTGAGCCGTCGTGTGCCGATATGTCCCGGCAGCTCACATACAGGATAAGCCGTCCTGTGCCGATATGACCCGGCAGCTCACACCTCCACCTCCCGCGCCGTGATGGGCATGGTGATCGACGACGATTACAGGATTACAACCGTCCAGCAGTGTTGTACATCGCTGAGTGGGATTGGAGGTAGGAAGGGGGGCGAGGGGGCGGTATAAGCCATGTGCTTCCAACCCTAGTTCTGAGCTACCGTCCGGTCTTCTCCGCCCTCACACTACCCAGCAAGGTGAAGTACTGCCAGTGATGCTCCTGCTGGCATTGGGAGGCGGCGGTGAAGTACTGCCAGTCATGCTCCTGGTGGCATTGGGAGGCGGCGGTGAAGTACTGCCAGTCATGCTCCTGGTGGCATTGGGAGGCGGTGGTAAAGTACTGCCAGTGATACTCCTGGTGGCATTGGGAGGCGGCGGTGAAGTACTGCCAGTGATGCTACTGGTGGCATTGGGAGGCGGTGGTAAAGTACTGCCAGTGATGCTCCTGGTGGCATTGGGAGGCGGTGGTAAAGTACTGCCAGTGATGCTCCTGGTGGCATTGGGAGGCGGCGGTGAAGTACTGCCAGTCATGCTCCTGGTGGCATTGTGAGGCAGCCGTGAAGTACTGCAAGTCATGCTCCTGGTGGAATTGGGAGCCGCGGAGCGCACGAGTGCCTGCCGGGGGCGTCCAAGTTTTATCGGCTTAAAATTTTCCGAGAGGCTCCAGGATGTGGTCGGATTAGCATCTGCATGTGCAATGCGCATGAGTCAGAGTGCGGTTTTGCATCCAGCACTGCATTATCTGGCTGTGCACCCGGCACAGCCTTGCAAGATGGTTTTACCAAAAATCTCGGCAGTAGTGTTTCTGAGCCAGGAGAACGATAAATTGGAACCGGAGAGAAGGGAACTGGTGTTACGGGATGAATAAATACATGGAGGGAGGATTGTATTTAGGCTATTGTGCTACGACGATCAGCCCTACGTCAGGTCGCTGGTCTAGTGGTTGGCTCGTTTGTGCCGTGAAGGTCAGCCCCACTTCTGGTTGCTAGTCTGGTGATTTTCTCGTGATGATATATTTTAATGTCATGCTTTGCATCTCTGCGTCTCTGAGGGACCCGCGAGGGACCCTCGGATCCACCAGGGCGGGCTGCCCCCTTCGCCCCCTTATTTGCTAAGCCACTGCTTTTTAGCAGCCCGGGGCCCTCCATGGGCCTTCAGGGCCCGATTATTTCGCATCGGGAACTTTCCTCTTTGGGCATTTTCCGTGGGCTTGGGGCGTCATCGTCTGTCTGAAGCCGCTGTTAACTCTGAATCAGCTCTGAGCCTCCAACAGCGTGAGCCAGAGCCGACCAGTGGGTCCTGCACGCCAGGGACCCATCGTACCGGCTCGGAATCCTCTCCGACGGTCTGAGTTCATCCCGCGGTTAGGGGTCCTCTCCATCGGCTCAGGAGCCATCCTAATCGGTCCAGGGGCTCCTGGGCCAGGCCGGAGACCTTTTTCAACGGCTCGAGCTTAACCGCCGCAACTGCCGCGACCTCTTTTTCTGTCCAGCTTTCATTTCGAGTGAAGTTACTTCTTAAAAGGATATATATATTTATAAATATATAAAATATTACAAATACTGCATCTAGTGGGTGTCAGGCTCCGCTTCCAGCTTCTGTGGCGTCCAGCTTCTGTGGCACCCCATGAAACGAATAAGCAGATCGATTAGCAAAATTATCGTTGCCGGTACCAAACATCACACAAAAACCCACGACATTTTGAAGGCATCAAAGAGGAACCTTGGGTCATTTTACGACGCTAGGTCATATAGCGTCGCCAACCTCTCACACCGATTGGCCGCGGGTGGACTCGGTAAATTCCGTCGGTTGCGAGATTCGAACACACAATCTTGCGATCAAGAGTCCGACGCTCTATCAACTGAGCCACCGCGGCCCCGCATTAAGCCATCAATTTGACGGAGCATTCAGCACTTTTGGACAAACAAATTGATTCAGAACACAAAACATACAAAATTGGGACTGATGACCCCTGTAGTCGATCCCTGTATGTCATCATTTCAATCAAACCGACATGAAGAAAAAGTCCTATCGCGTCTTCGCATAGGACATACTTTCCTCACACATCGATTTATTTATATTGCTTCGCCTCTGCCTACATGCCCATCATGCAGCACGCCCCTCTCAGTTACACATCTCCTTCATCATCACAAATATCACGGCCCTCGAAAAATGTTGCGCGATTACTGCTGAGCACACAAAGTTCCCCTTTAAGTGCTCAAACTTTTGGAAAATGAACTTCGAGATGCCATTAAGCTACTTTTCGTGCTCCTACGAAAATCCAACCTGTTGCAGTATATATGAGCTAACCGGTACAGCATAATACTTTTTTTTCTCGTTCACAGCACGAAATGATCTGAAGTGGCCACGTTTAATTTTCCCAATCAAACCTAATCTTATTCTTTGCAAAATACGCATCGGGCAAACCTACGCTACTCATCACCATCTCCTTTGTGGGTAGGAGGGGGCCGTGGTGTGCCCGCTGTTCGGGAGCCATGACAGTACGCCAGGTATTACTCACGTGCACACACTGCACTAGAGCGCAGGATGTGTTAAAAACGTCACAAGGGCTGCTTGACATATGAAGGCACTGGGAAGTAAGTTAAAGCTCGAACATTCCGGAGTCTTGTTGCGTTACCTGTCAGCGATAGGATTTCAGACAACATACACACCAAGGCTATAGCTACCATCTGACAGTGAAGTACCAGAATGTAAGCCATGGGCGCTAATGATCAAAGACTGGTTGAAGCGCCCTTAGGTCCACATGACAAACGGCGATCAGCTGGTGGAGAGTATTGAGTAATCCTTTATGACAGATGTTTGGCGATAAAGCGAAGGTATATCAGCCAGGAAATGGTACACACAATTTCAGTGTTTTTTTTCAGACGAGAGGGATGAAATGTATTCTCTTGGAGAACCAAAGTGAAAAACGGCCGTTTGTCCAACACTGCCCTTTGTTGAAAATGCGATGTTAATTGCAGCTTTGACGAGCTTCTTATAACTTGTTTTTCTATTCTAAGCTGGTATTCATACTGCTCGAGTAAAGGAACGCACCAAAGTTGCGTAATTATTTGCACTACTGACTAAGCTAGGCTTTGAATCAACTAGTTTTCTTTTTAAATGAAAGCATAGCTCATCTGTCAGGCACGCTGTATCCACGCTCAGCTTGCGCTCGGCTGCCAATGGATTTACTGTGAGATATTCACCATAGCATAGACGTACACAAATGTAGAAACACATCGCCGCAATGTGCGGGTTCTGATGACGCGCTGATGCACTTCTGCCGTCTGGATTGTAGCAGCGTTTGAATGTTACCTACTGAGCTGCATCTTTGTATCCCATCGGGACTGCTCGCCCCCTCTCCCTCCCTGCTCATTTCGCGGTCGTTCTCCGGTCGCTGCGGTTTGTGAGTGTCGGGTGCATGGAACGAGTTCGGTGGGTATTTCAGGGCTGGAGGCGTGTATATATACCGCGCCGATGCGCTGCTGCCCGCATACTGTGGCTTTCCACTGACTGAGATACTGCTGCGGCAAATATGAATTGGAAGATTCTGGTGAGTTTTGATATTTGACTTGTACAGCCTGTATTTTAGGTGCCTTGTGGTAGCTAGTTAATAAGGTAGCTAGTTGGCTAACTAATTAATAGCTGTGTCCCTTTTTGTCCTCCTTGCTAATATATTTCGTTCCATTGTCAAGCCTTTTTCAAATCTATAAATATCACTGAATGAGCTGATGGTTTGATTTCCTCACGACTGTCTTTGTTCTTCGAACTCTGAATATCTGTCTTGATTGCAATGATGCGAGAGGTTCTGCTTCTGTTTTCTAATTATTTCGACATGCCGAACATCTTTCGAATTATCCTGCCAGTATTTTGCACTGGTTCACGACACTGTTGCGATGTTCGACGTTCGCATTTATAATTTGTGGTGCTTTGTCTTCAATTGGTGATCAACGAATACTTCAGCGAGCCTGATTGCAGATAGCTCTCAAAGTATGGAGTCATGGGTGTTACAGTACAGTGCCTAACTTACCTCTCGTCAGTTTCTGTCTGAAAAATTAAGTATAAAATTGGCTCATAAATGCTGCTAGCCAGCATTCCTTTATGACTAGGAATCTGCAGGTCAAAGCACCATACGTGTTTGACGATTCGTACATGTGTAAATATCCTGCTCTTGAAATATGTTTCGCCGTCGGGTTAATAAAAGGCCATATATTTGAATGTTTGTGATGCATTATGTATTGCTTCTAACGGTCGGATTGTCATCTGTTTCTCTTTGCTTGCTTGCTCTTGCTATTGACATCTACATCTGACGGATGAACTACGAGTCCGGGCAATCACTATTGGTGCATGTTTATGGCCACGTGAACTGTTCTATGTATTGACGGATCTACATTGTTCTCTGTTTAGCATTGAAACACAAGCCGGTGTGCGACCCGACCACTTCCCACTTTCATTGGTGTATTCTGGCTACTTTGCAATGTGTTGCTGCCTGGGATATCAGCCATCTCGAAGAATTAAGGAATATCACAAATGTGCATAACACTGCCTAATAGTTCCCCTTAGGAAATACATGTATCATGGTCGCCTGAAATTAATAAGGTTATGCATTAAATTACCGACTTATTGTTTTTCTCCAAATGCAAACAGATGAAGGCGATTGGTGATGCTGATACTTTGCATTTAATTCAATGTACAGGATATATCCGAAAGGATGCGGCAAATTTCACAACAAAAAGTTATCTATATATATAATATAATATATATATTTTTTATTAAAAAAAAAAAAAAAAAAAAAAAAAAAAAAAAAAAAAAAAAAAAAATAAATAAATATAAATATAAAATAAAAAATATATATATAAAAAAAATATATATATAAATGCATTCTTTTCTTTAGAAGGGTGGTAATTTATGTCCGGCTTGGGGCTTAGGAGAAGAAGGAATGTGTGTGTGGGGGGGGGGGGGCAGGGAACCATGGCCCCACCACTTTTCTCAAGCGCATCTACGTTCCTGACTCGGAGTAATATGTATTTTTAACTGAGTAATATTTGGTTTGATATCCTCGGAGGAAGCAGCGATAATTGGATGGTATGCCCGTTACCTTAAGACCCAAGACTGCAATTGGTCTCCCCATAGATATTGCTCCAGAACACGAAAAGATAATGTCAACAATGTAATTGGTGTCTTGATAACGGCGTCTCAACCATCCACAGCTCATTGGTGTTGTGTATATGAGTGTGTCCAAATACCCATTAAGGCTTGCTGAGATCGATTGTTCACTGACGTGATATGTGCTGTTGTTTCCAGCTGGCGGTTTTGCTGGCTCTGGCCGGCGTTGCTATGGCCAGCCACGGCTATGGCCGCCGATACGGCTACGGCGGCGGCCACGGTGGATACGGAGGATACGGAGGATACGGAGGATACGGAGGATACGGAGGATACGGAGGATACGGAGGATACGGAGGATACGGAGGATACGGGGGATACGGAGGATACAGAGGATACGGAAGATACGGGGCAGGATAAGGTGGTGGTCACCACGGCGGCCATTATGGGTATGGTAGATATAACGGCTAATACTGACATTCCCGCTAGTCGGGCTGGGCGACGTTTTCCCGATCCTTAGCCTGTCGTGGTTCGATTATCGATGTGAGCGTCCTATCTCAACGACTGATGTCTTTCGTGTGCTGAAATACACCGACACATCATGCTTTCCTCTGGATTTTTGTCGTCTGATGGAGGCCGCCGCCTCTACATTGCATGGGAGGCGATGTCGTTTGGTATTTAACGTGTCTGACGTGCTCATTGAATCCGTCTCTAAGCATTCGTTTCGTTTCTTCTGCGTAAGTGATATTCATGGGTCGGCATAACTGGCAGGTGATCAGGTAGACAGCAGTAGCCCGTTTCACAACGGCTAATATGCACCGGGATGCAAGGTGGATGACTTCGTCTGGTATGAATGTGATAATGTTGGAATACCCATCTTTGTTCTATTTATTTTAATTGTTTAGGAAGTTCTACTTATAAAGTAATAGATTGAATATAAAACTCAAGCAATATATCCAAATATCGCTGCTATTCTTTTTAAACACTTGACTCGCAGAAACAACTAGCCAATCTAGCCACATGTAGCATCATGACACATGGATTGAGAGTTGTTGGATGTCAAACCAATTTCCGTTGCATTGCTAGGAAATGCATCAGATAAGGAAGGAAGTGGTGGTATGTAGGGGAGACCCGGTCTAGTTGATACAATTGTGGCAAAATTCAAATTAACTCATCACCTTGGAAGGATAGCGAGGAGATAGCTACACCTATGCCAATCCTAAACCTTCTAGTATCAACCCCGATATTTTTTTCTTGGCACTCCCTTGGCTTTCCAACAGAGAGCAAAACGTCCCGCAAATACCGGATCATCAACTTATCCGCTTATAGGGGTACGTTTTTACTGACGATGGGGTAAGTTGATATACTGTAAGAGAAACAAAATATAGTATACATCGGTGGCATTAGTTTACGTATCTCAAATGTCCATATTTCACCTTTACTTTAATAATACTGGTTTGAGTCCTGGCTGACGATAGCTCATGGTTTATGCCATTTGTGTAAGGTGCAAACGTTCACCCCGTAGCTGCACCTCTTCCTTCTCTCAGTCTTTTCCGTCGGGTGATAAATGCCCCTAAAAATATTGAATAACTTTACTACGAAACAGTTTTAGCAAACACCTTAATGCAAATAGGCAATTCTGTAGTTATTTTATTTCATTACCAGTCCACAAAATGTTTATACAGGCTGATGTTGATACAAACTGATTAAGTTGATGCAGGCTGTATCAATTAGCCTCACATGATTTCGGGTGCAGGCTGCAACATGTTATGCAACATTGCGAGTACAGTGTAGAGGCAAACGATAAAAGCGTTTGGCCACTGCAAAGCTGAGAGTACATGATAATACTAGTAGACACCTAAAAAATATGGGCGCCAAATTACCAAACCTGGTCGATGCGCCCTATGACCCAAGTGACCAACCAACGACACCTACAAAAGTTAGCAAGTGGGCGTCAAATTATAAATTATGAGGGAAGCACAGACATTGACTTTCACTTTCGCTCCAAAAATGTGCCACATTGTCACCATTCTGCGGGTAGAAAGGACTTGCGCTTGGCTTTGCCGCGAGAAGAGGGTCCCAGTAGCAACATGTGTGGCAGCCATGGCAACCGGCTTCATACTCCTGGAATAACCGCTGTTGCGTCAACCATCCCGTGTATGAACTAGCCCGGCCACCTTTATGCTGTTGATGAATTATTTTGTCTTTCACGTTTATTTTAAGGATGTGACGTACCACTATTTTAATGAAATATGGAAGTCCATTGCTTCCAGATGGTATGATTCCACCTAGACGCTCACGAATACGGCAAATTATATCATCACTATCTTCAAACGGGTTGTTTACCGTTCCAATGCTGTAGTGTACAGCACCAGGCTGGGCTCCGTCCATGAATCTAGTTCGTCTTTTTTTCGTACTGAATAAGATCGATTAAGCATGGGGTTCACTCGAGGTAGACTATAAAGCATTTAGGCTGGGAGGCGCTTTTAAGTGGATATTTTTTCAGTCAACACCATAATGCTGATGCCAAATGTCTGCAGCGCCCTAACGCATCGTACGTTCCGACGCCCGTGCAGGAATTGCGTGACTCCTCCCCGCATTGTCAGAAAGCATTTAAAGCAATGGACTCCTTGTAGAGTGGCTACTGCGTTGGGTTAAACCGTGTGCATCGACGCAGCGTTCCGATGTATTTAGGTTAGGAGGGGAGGGATGTGGTTTTAGATGTATTCTTTAGATGCAATGCAAGAGTGCGTGGCGACATCCTTCCCCGTGTGACACTCGCACACCAGGATGGGGAGATCGGAGCCATTCACGTGTTCCCGGGTCAAACACCAGCGACGCCGGCCGTGTCGGGCCACCGGATCAGTAGGCAGCTACCTGGCGGAGTAAAGGATTGCAAAGCAAAAAAGCACATGTTTGCAAGCCTAAATGATGTTATATACTATTGAAACTTAACGCTTACGGTGAGAGGTATGGTAGGATAGTGCGTTTTCCAATCTTTCCAGCAAGCTGGCGTCGGGTCCACCGGAACCACGCGCCTCGGCCCGAAAGGTCGCGTCGGGACCACGAGATATTATACCGGAGCCGCCAAAGTCGTGTTGGAGTCCCACAAATATGCGATCGGGAGCTGAGAATAAACACAGTGGGACACTAAAAGCACAACGGAAGGCCAAAAATGCATCGGGCATTCCAAATGGTACCAAGTCTGCCAAAAAGCGGCAAGGCCGTAAATCATTCCCTGAAGCTCTTAATAACACAACCGGGAGCTCTAAAAAAATGCGCCACGGAGGCCCTCAATGCACACCGGAAACATAAGACCGCATGTAGACCCCAAAACAGGTTGGGGCCCTCGAAAAGCGACGTGGTCTTGAAGAAGGAACAAAAATACCGGGCACTAAATAAACATATCGGGTTTTCGGAAACATTCAGATACATAAAAACATCGTCGGTACACAAAAAAAAACAACAAAGCAATGAAAAAGAGCCTGGGTCTCAAAAATGTGCCGGCCCCCTAATAAAAAATGCCTGGAGCCCTAAAACACATCCGTAGACGAAGAAAAACGCAACGGGTCCAAAAAAGAACACCTAGCTAGGGCCTCGGTTTTGTAGCCAATCTGGAAGCATACTTAACCCAATGCATGAGGTGCATCAAAGCTCAGCGGGTCTCCCAATTCCTTAAGCACCAGAAAATCTGGAAATAAAAGAACTAATCATTGAATTGAATTAATCGAATCATCCCAGCGAACCCCATACGAAACATTCCACACGTCAAATATGGCACAAGACTATCATGTGACAGCAATTAGCAAAACGTGGGAGGTCTAGCAGAAACCGGAGAATCGCACGAAGTGTGGCAAATGCTCCGAATGCACATGGCGGGTGTACACGTGCGCGAACGTTGGCGTTTTGTCGACGGTGCGATATTAGCTAGAATGCCTGAGATTGGAAAATTGTGCATTTTTTAGTGATTTGTGCAGGTGTAATTTCAGCAGTGTGAAGTAACTTATCACGGGATATCAAAAGAAAAACCTTCGAACAGGATGGGGGAGCTAGGGTTGACATCCGGTGACTCAGACACGATTGTGGTAGATTGGCTCCCCTCCAGGGGACAATGAAGTTGGTCACTAATTGTTAATTTAAAAAATGGGTCATTTGAATACAAAAATTGATCGAAATCTGGGGATTTTAAAACAAAATGGGGTAGGTGGTCCCATTCAAATCCGATTTCACCTTCCCCTAGCACAAACCCTAGGTACGCCACTGGCGGGTACTGTCATACAATGTGCGCGGACACAGGACCCGTAAACGATTTTATTTCAGGAGGCAAACAACATGCGAAAAGCGATACATCAAACAGTTGAGTTAGATGTGGAATGACAGTTATCTTCCCGAATTTCAGAATGCGCGAGAACACGATTATCATTTATCACACCGCTCCTATCGACAGACAGTCAGACGGTGAGGTGGTGTCGAGGCCGGCGCTGTCCGCCGTGTCGGCCATGTCCGCTGTGTCCGCCGTGTCCGCCATGTCCGCCGTGTCCGCCATGTCCGCCGTGTCCGCCGTGTCCGCCGTGTCCGCTGTGTCCGCCGTGTCCGTCGGCAGCCAGACGAGCTGTGACCGCCAGACTGTCCAGCCGAGACGACGGATGGACACGGTGGTCAGGATGACGAACAGCACGCCCAGGTTCAGGAAGTAGCCGCCGTAGACCTGGAACTGGCTGCGGACAAACTGTGCCGACCGATCCCATGGCTGATACGCCGGGTCACGTGGCCGGGTCACGTGGCCGGGTCACGTGGCCGGGTCACGTGGCACATCGAGGACACCATGCAGCCTGATATGCCGGGTCACGTGGCACATCGGGGACACCATGCAGCCTGATATGCCCGGTCACGTGGCACATCGAGGACACAATGCAGCCTGATACGCCGGGTCACGTGGCACATCGAGGACACAATGCAGCCTGATACGCGGGTCACGTGGCACATCGAGGACACCATGCAGCCTGATATGCCGGGTCACGTGGCACATCGAGGACACCATGCAGCCTGATACGCCGGGTCACGTGGCACATCGAGGACACAATGCAGCCTGATATGCCGGGTCACGTGGCACATCGAGGACACCATGCAGCCTGATATGCCCGGTCACGTGGCACATCGAGGACACCATGCAGCCTGATATGCCGG